>JABUQX010014172.1:0-44484 GCA_015478945.1 Trachelipus rathkii
GCTTAGAAGTCATTGTATCAAATGAATTCTCAATGAATAAATAAAATAATATAAAAATTACATATATATATATATATATATATAATATATATATATGCATTTAATATTAATATAACTTATATATATATAACTAAATATATTATATAAATTAAATCTTATATTATTATGATATATATATATCGAGTAATCTATTTATTTCTTATATAATATATATAATATAATTCATAAAAGTTACTAATAATATATATACTTAAATATCTTAATCTTCTATCTTATCTACGTCTATATATCTAATTAGGGAGATATTAATTAATTATATCTATACTATATTATACTATTATCTTATACTCTCTCTCTCTCTATTAAATATACTATATATATAATATTATATACATTCATGATATATTAATATCTACTATCTTAATTATCATATATATTTAATCCAATACTACTAATCGTTCAAGTACTATAATTAACTCTCATACTTAACATCTATAACTATCTACTTATTATATTATGAGTATATTCTAAATCTAATAATATATCTATAAATATAGTATCTATAAAGTATAATATATAAATATAATCTATTCAATTACCTGGTCATATCTATATTGTATACTTATCTAAATTATCCCAGACTTATACCCTATTGCACCACTATGACCTGGGAGCTACCATTGTTTTCCATCCATTCTTAATAACCTACGCTATGCTTCAATTAGGTTTTGCGTAATACGTCACTACACTCACACCTCAGCACGTATGCTAGGAATGAGCACTAACCACACAATTCCTAAATATAATATCCGTCACGACGACCGCCTAGCGCCCCTAATCCCAGGTTAAAATCAATCACGATATTTACTTGTTTTATTTACTACGTCACCATTCGTGCTGTCTACCTATAAGCACTGGTCCCTATTTATCGTACCAGCTCACTGATTGATCTCAGCTTTACCCTGAGACTGTTATTTGAGACCTACTAGTATATACTATATAATATATATATTATATATATACTTATATATAGTATATAACTATATATTCACTACTGACTGTTCACAAGTTATCTCACTGTCATTCTGGACCACGTCGACTCATGTGCACTAGACAAAGACTCCGTCGTCTGCTTCGAACAGCGCTTTACACATCTCATGACGAATCTCCAGATATCTATCTCTTATTGGCTGAGTAGCAGGTGACCCACCTCACAACAGAATCTATAAAGCAAACCTTATCACGCTCTCTCTCTTCTCTCTCATTCTTTTTTACTTTTATTCCTTACTTTTGTGTGGTTTTTGTTCTTCTTCAATCTTATTACAATTATTCTACAATATATATAAGCCATTCGATTATATCACAAGTTCCACGTAAAAGAGTTTCTGCTTTTATGTGACCCATGAAACAATACTTCTCGCACTAACGTGCCACAGTAACATCGTCAACACAACTACACTAAAGCAGACCAGAAATCAACTTTCACTGTCACTTTCTATAATTTACGGCAACCGAGGAACATCTTTCTACTCGCTTGTGACACCAACATGAGCGAGAATTGAGCTTGAATCTCTACTTTAAAATATCAACATAGAGTATCATCCTCGCCGGCGTAGTATATCCTTGTCTATGTCGTAGTAGTTCATCCTACTTTACAATAAATTATCCGCCATTGTAACTATTATCAGTTTTATGCAGCTGACTCGCATATCTACTATATGAATATAATATTAATATTCTATATCTACATAATCTCAATTACGTCTATATATCTATAACATATAATATACTATTATATATACTATCCTACTAACTATACTATATATCTCATTCTCTCTTATATTACTCTATATATATATTATCTTAATTATCATCTCCTCGTACTTCTATGCTATCTTATATAATCTATCTAATATATCTCTATTACATCTTATATATATATATGTCATCATCATTCACTATTCACATCATGCTTTTTGTACTTAGTCTCACTTCACCTAATGACTGGTGATAAAGGTTCAAATATAAGATAATGTACTGCCATTCCCGAAAACCAGCAAACTATGTAAGAAAGAATTATAAATATGCCTACGCATGTTCGAAAATAAAGCGCCATCCTTTACCTAGCCCCTTAATACCTTTAGATGAGATATCTTCTAGTGAGCAAGTTAATAAAATTCAACCTAAATGAAAGTTTTCACGAATCTCGGACGGTCCCTACTTACCTATCGGCAGTAGTCTGAGCAATAGGGTAATTGAGATGGTCGGTAAGATAACAATACCCATCTAGGAAGTGCACGGATATATTTTACGATACCCTACGCGAAAGGTTCGTTCTAGTATTGTCTTATAACCCGCAGGGTACATAAGAAAACTGAAATAATTAATCAAAAATATGTATAAATTAATTAATACAGTTCATTAATACATAAATTGAATGAAATAAATTAATTAATTAATTAGCTAATAATTAATTAAATAAATTAATAAATAAATTAAATAAATAAATAATAAATAAATAGAATAAATTTAAAATAAAAAAATAAAAATTAAAAAATTAAAATTTAAAAAATAAAAAATATCTAATAAATTATTAATATAAATAAAATATGAAATACAAATAAATTAGTAAATATGTTTAATTAATCGATTCATTATTTTTAGCTCGTGGCATGTCCCGCGCCGTTAAATGCGTCAAGCATTCAGCTCTGTCTTAAGCACCGCATCTGCTGCACCGCATCTCCGCTGCCGTTACACCTAGACCAGACCGCACCGCTACGTCTCCAATCGGTGTAATTGGGGTTGAAGGTCAGCCACGGGACATGCTGAAGTCGTGTCGAATGCGTTGTAGTGATTATTATTGGTAGTACACTCGCATAGGAGAGATGCAATGGCAGAGGAGATGGGCACTGAAATGCATAAGCAGTTAAACTTGCGAGACCCGAGAGTCGTACGGTTCCTAGGTGTTTCAAGCGGAAGGGGAGGAATGGGGGAGGAAGAAGGAAGCATTGAGGGAACGGAAAGGTAATGAAAATAGAGGGTTTGTTGGAGACCCGAGGGGGCCCGGGATCAGGACTACGAAATTACGCACGATATGGACAAAATAATGAACAGTGTAATGCCATAGCAGGAGGATTGTGATTGCACATGTATTATAGCATTGCGTATCAGTCATCGCAGCATGTGAATCGAAGAGGAGTACAGAGAAGAAGAACAAGAGTGGCCAGGTTAACCTTTTGCCTCTTGGGTCATTTGGGGAGTGCGCGCTGTGGCATTGGCCACCAGGCTCTACGCCTATGTCTTCTGGCTTCCAGTATAGTAATAACCATTTTCGTGTATGAGCGTCGACCGGACATATTTTTTTGCTTTGTCAGCCTGGACCAGACCTCTTCAACTATTCTACAAGAAATCATTCCGTTTCTCTCTTGTATGATAATCTGCTCAACCTTCACATATAATAGACTTCTTGTTGCTAATTTTCTATCTTATACAGTCTTCATTCCTTATGTTTGTAATTTTGGCTTCTCGCACATCTCTAATATTGTTTCTTAGACTTTACTGCTTAGGATAGTCTACAGTTTGTCTCTCACATAGTCCATATTCCCTGTTTTATTGGCATCTATAATTTAATTCTTCTTATGTTTATAACGTAAAAATTTTGGCAGTATTTATCGATTACTCGGCTATATAGCGAGTTGTAAGGTGCGATGGGTAGATAGGACTGCAGTATTATTGGCCTCAGTGTGTGGATATTCTAGTAAAGGTGGTTTCGAGTGTAATATCGGGATGTTGTTGAAGTATCAGTTAAGAGTGTGTGCAGTTTTGAGAATGTGTCAAGGACACCTAACCTATCTGTATCGGTGTTGTACGACCCTCATGTGCTTGGTTCTACCTTTCTGCCCACTCATGCATCTAACGTTTTGGATTCTTATTTGGACTGTTTCCCTTATCCTCGAGTACACTTTTGATTCAGGGCTGCGACTCATTATTTTCTATAATCCCTAGCATCTAAAAACTTTATCTCTACTTTTTGTGTCTCTGTCTTTGTATCTTTTTAACTATTCTGCTTTTTTTAATCCAACATTCTTATTGCTTTTATGTTTTCCACCACCCCCCCCACCACCCCCACTCCCATTGTATGCATTTCCTGTACACCCCTCACCCACGCTTTATATGTATATCATCAGGTAATGACATTATTCTACACTTTACCTATACTTTGGACGCCACCCTACATATATTTTGTACTATCCTACTTCCTCCTCTCAGGAGTCTATATTACATTCTATTTAATTATCCTATATTTTTTAACGATTTTTTTTTATGATTTCTGGAAATTAATTTTGTATAACATAATACACAAAAAACTTTTAATTTATTTATGTTTATTTTCTTTAAAACTTTCTTTATGTCATTTAATCAAAAATGTTAATTCATATATTTTTGTTTATATAAATTAAAAATATTGTGAAGATTTATATCAACATCTTAAATATTGTCAAAGGCCTTATTGATGATATTCCAGATCAAAGAGCACCTAGATATCGGACATTTGTGGATGCACATATGAACTAGAACTAATACCGATTTGATGAATATGATACTGTTTTTTCAAGTCATATTTTGTATAACAAAATACATCAAATAACTTTTAATTTATTTTTGTTTTGTTTTCCCTAAACATTATTTTTGATTATTTAATTAAAATTGTTTTTTATCTAACATACCATAAAAGCAGTAAATCAGTAAATCATGTACCATCCAGCCAATCAGCATAAATTAAATAAATCTAAATAAGTACCCATCCCAGTAAGCCACCTCTCCTTACATACCTCACCACTCCACCTTACCATTGCTCTATGTTTATCACTAATCCACCATGATCATGAGGTTCGAACTGCTTAAGTTGGATATCAATCTCGAGATTAGGTCATTGATACTACTTGAGGATGCAACTAACCTGTGAATCTCATAACTGTATTAATTTACGCTATGTATCTTTTTATATTTCGATGACTAAACATTAATCTCTATCCCCTTCTGTTAAGGTCGGGACCCACAAAAATAGAGTCTTCTGTGGACAGGTTTAAGATATCTGTTTATCAGTCTGCATCACTAATATATCTCTAAGTGAATATTATGGTTAAACGTTAATAACAATAATAGTCTTTTTAACTAAATTAATAAAGTAATTCTAGCTAACATAATTAAACCAGATTACGCGGAAAGGCTCGTTATGTTTATTATCAAATACCACTACTGAAATAGACAGGTAAATTCTAGATAAATTCAGTAAAAACAACTCAGTAATACTCAAGTACCATCTCAGTTCCTACCCTCCTTAACCCTTCATGGTAATAATTCTTAAATTTAATCTATATAATTGATCTTCTAGATTTAAATTTAATTGTGTGATAATTTGCTTCAATATTTTCTGATACAATTCGTATTATTGTGTAACAACTAATTAAAAGTTTTTTATGGCCCATTAACTTATTTTTTTGGGGATTTACATTTAATTCCAACAAATTGCCTAATTTTACCTAACAAATAAATTTTTAAACATAATGTACATTACTTTTATGTTTATCGTAGTCAACATAATTTATCTTATAATTTTTTACTATACCATTACTAACTAAAGTCCAGTAAATCAGTAACTCAGTAATCAATAACCTCACTAACCATAACTCTATCCTTATCACTATACCTTTACATCCATTAAGATCTAAATTGATCTATTATATGATCTATTGAATCCTATTATGATATATTTGATACATTCAAATTATGATTTCTGTGCATAGTGGATGTAGTACTAGTATATAATACTTAATCATTGTTTGTACACTATCTTACATTCTTTTCAATTTTTGCTAGTCATTTTGTTACAATATATTCTTGTAATTAATCTACATTCCCTTATTGTTGTATTAATTGTTTTTTTTTTATGTATTAATATGCATTATATATTAAATAACATTATGTCCATGGTTTTTATTAAAAATATATATCAAATAACGTTAACAAGTTAAAGTTTTCCCATACATTATTTAAAACATTAATCTCGTAATCATTATTATAGGTTTAAATTATAAATTCCATATTAACATTGAAAAGGTTTAAAACTACAAATTATATCTCATCCTACGCCTAATGATCATACAGCATCTCAATATAGCAAGTGTAACTAAATAATTAGATAAGTTATCTCAACTTACGCAGCAGAGAGTTATCACTTCTAAAGCAATCTCAATCGTTATTCTATACACATACCGCACATATAAATAATTAATTATTTAATTATTATATATTAATTATAATACTATTAACAATTATTACTTATATATTTTTTATATTTTCATTCTTCAATATTCATTTCTTTTATTTTATTCTTCAATATATTATTTTTCTTTCATTTATTATATATCATTATTTATATATTACATTATTATTATAATTTAATTCTCACATAAGAATTCCTCATAACACCCTTATAACGCGAAAGCGAATCACTTTGCCTGCTAGAGTCCATCAACTAGAACATTAGGATTGAGTAAATTGTATTTCCTCATACAGACCCACTACCCCAGTATACTTACTCCTTAATCATTTATCTTGCACCTATAATTCTTGTTCACGCTCAACTAGGGATAAAGTCACAATCTAGTAAGAACTGACCATTTGCTAATGCCATTCTACAGAACATGTCACAATGGAAATTCGACGGAGAATGAGCATCATATTCTTTAATACTCTTTTGACCCATATGTGAAGGTAACGTGAGATTTATCTTACTTTTTAAGTCGTGTATCGAATAATCTTCATTTGACACACTGAGAAGGGTGGCGAGATTTTATTACTTTTGATTTCCCCTTAGTCTCGTACTTAACATCTGTTATTTTTATATCTAACAGTAGTTTTATATTATTATTATTATTAGTTTTAAATTATTATTATTATTATTATATCATTTATATATATTTATATTATTCAATTATTATTAATATATACTTATTATTATATTATTATAATATAATATTATATATTTTATTATTATTATTTAAATTCATATAATATTATATCTATTATCTATTATTATATATTATTAATTTATATTTCTTATTATATTTAAATAATATATATTTTATCTATTATATCAACTATATAAATGTATACTGGAAAATACATATACGAAATTTCTATCACATACCACAACTATCAGCTACACATTTATGCCAACAATAATAACACAACAGTCCATTTTTATTACACACATCACACACAATATACTCACAATATATATATTTACACACACAACACACACCACACCATCACACACTCAACAATAAGTTATTAAAAATATACTAAGAAATACTTTACTAATTACATATAATAAGCCTAGGCAAAATTCATCCGTACTAACAATTACTGATCACAGTAAATGATATCCTTAAATCATACATAAGTCGTAAACAAAACTCGTAAACCCTATTACTAAATAATAACGTACGTTATAATCTATCTACTATTATCTTATATCTGATTTTCAAACATCTCTAAAAGATCAATGTTTAATTTATTACATTACCAGGACCTTTATCAATCTAGAAAATTACGGTAAGCATTTTCGATAAGTTTAATTTCTATAAATTTGCGGAATCTTAAACCAAATATCTAACATAGCACATAAAAAACTGAGTTTTTAAATCTTTTACTAATAAAAGACAAATATCGGGAGTCGAAGCTTGAAATCTATATACAAATGTATAAAATTCACATTATTAAAGTTTATAATCACAATACGTACATATTAACAATTATGAACTTAAAAAAAATAATAGTAGACTATGTACCATCGACACACGAGGACCCTGATACCTTCTAACATCCAGACGCGAGACAGACTCATCACTCCCTACACATTATTCCTAAACTAGTCTTCTTAACACATTAACCCTATTACATAGTTTCTCTACCTTCCCCATCCCCCAGGTTTTGCACTCTTTTATTCTCCTTTTCGGTACACCTACTTCTTTTATATCCTACTCACTAGCCCTTCTTTAATTGTTTTACTTCTTCGTAACTTATTATATATGTCTCAGTAAAGTTATAATAACATTTTACCATACAATAACGAATTACAACTAACTATTGGTATCTACACTTTTTTTTCCTAAAGCATATCTCTCTAACATATTAACGTTATTATTACATACTTATACACATAGTAATATTTAATAAACTCAACAACTCAGATATTCATTACACACTATTTAGTACTATAAATTATACAAGTACATACATTCAAGGATCACCTAAACTGAAAACTTTGGGAAGAACATAACCAACAGTGGTTGACGCCTATTCTAAAACATTAAGCATATAAAATATTAGTCTTTTTTTTTAGTATAATATAAACAATTAATAAATGTGATAAATATTGGTTAATAAAGTTTATACTAGCTTATAATGATTTTCATAAAAGTGCGTCAGTAATTACATCAGTATGAACAATCTAAGTAACTATTCCTTAAATAATATATCATATTCCTATTCAACAATAATTTATTGATTATCTCCTATCCCATTCCACCTACTTTGTTATATATCCCATCTAGACACTGTAAGTTTTTGGACACCTCACTGGTCCCAGATGTACCTTCCCATTAAGGGAGGTTCTTTATGGGCATCCTTTAACCTTGGGGGCAATGGCCCGGGACCGAACCGACCCACCAATCTCCTCTGTTGTAATTGGAAAGAATTAATCGAGAAGAGAGAGAGAGAGAGAGAGAGAGAGAGAAGGGAGAGAGGGAGAGAGAGAGAGAGAGGAGAGAGAAGTTTTTAGAGAGAGAGAGAGAGAGAGAGGAGAGAGAGGTAGAGAGAGAGAGAGAGAGAGAGAGATCATCTTAATATATTTACCTGAGAAGGAGAGAAATCAATTATCACAGAGAAGTTGTCAGTAATGTTAGATGGATGTATTATTTTGAATAGAGTCGCTGGAAAGTGACGGTTCGTTTAATATATTATATTTTATATATAGTATATACGTATATATATATATATATATACTAGTATTATATAATATATATATATATATATATCTATATCTGCCAATGTATATTAATTATATATAATTATATTATATCTAATAATATATATATTAATATATATTATAATATATATATTATAACATGCATGTTATATTATACTATAATATATAAGTATATTAATATATAGTATATATATAGTATATATAATATAGTATACTTAGATAATATTTATTTATATAGTATGCATGATATATATTATATATATATATATATATATTATAAGTATAATATATATATATATATATATAGTATAATTATAATATATATATATGCCATGTATACTTATAATACTACTATATATATATATATATATATACTATATTATATAATATATATATATTAATTATATATATATAATGATGTATATATAATTATATACTATGATACTATATTATACTACTATTAGTATACGTATATATATATATTCATATATATATAATATAATTATATAATCTTATATTTAATATATATATATATATATATATATAATATATTATATATAATATAATAGTATATGATATATTTATATATTTACTATATATACTTATATCTATCTATACTAGTATTTAATATATATATAGTATATATATTTGCAGATAATATATAAAATAAAAATTGTCATATTTTTTATACACATAAAAATCATACTTTACATTAATATATATTAATATTATATATATATACTTATATATATATATATATATTATCATTATAATATATATATATATTATATATAATATATACTATATAGTATATAATATTATACTATATAAATAGTCGACATTTATTAGTATATCTTATTGAAATCTATTGATTCACATGTACATAATTATTCGAGAGTTAATCAAATTTCCGAGCATGAACAATTATACCAACAAAAATAATAAGATATATTTCTTATCATTATATTAATACTATAAAAACGGTACTCATCGAATAATTTAATATCCTTGTAGTGCAAGTATCACTAATATAAATTTTTTACATATCTAATGGTCTCTTTTCAAAAAATGATATAAAATTCATTAACAATTTGAAACATTCATACAACCTCTATCTAGTCTATAGATTTATGAAATCTTCTGATTCAGTCTTAATCTTTACGAATTCTTCTGGTTCAGTCTTAATCTATAAAACAATAATACAAAAACATTAAATTTGTAAACATTTATATTTTTAAAAGTATAAATTAATAAAGCGACGATAATGAAACCTACATATATTAACACATTTAAATTCCAAAACAAACATTTCTAACATTCTTACTTAACTGTGTCCAGTTTCGACGTCCTAGAGTGCAAAAATAGCAATATACAAAGAATCTATACAAATAGTTCAGACCCGATAATCTCATTGCTCTTTACTCAGAATCAGATAAATTAAAATATATCATTCAAGGATAACAACCTAAAAAGAGTCGTATCAATTATTTGTGCAAAATATACTAAAGATGTCTAATAACAATGAAAGATTCGGTTCTAAATAGTTTTTTTACACCTTACATCAGTAAGAACAACAAACTATTATGATTAATATTTACACTAATCAAACCTACATCAAACGGTTACCATGAGGTCGTAGCGAATTCCTACAAATCCTAGACACGAAGATATTCCCATAATATCACTAAATATAAACACATAATATAATATATTATATATATATATATACCTAATTTTATATATATATATAAATTATATTATTATATATATATATATATATACACTAGCTTCATATATATATACTATGATCTAATGGATAACTAATAGATATCTAAATAAGTCATTAATTTCGTATAGATCATTATCAATTTTCCGTAGCGTAAATATTATATAATAACTAAGAATAATATAATATAAAATCATTATTATAATAATATATATTAATTATAATTATATATATAAAATAAGTTTTCTTTATATTACTGACTAACGTAAATGGAAGAATCTCGGCCTCCTATAACCCGACTATTTAGTGTAACCAAGGAATGAAAAGTGCAATTAAAGAGAGGATATCTTTAAAATTGCCTTTGTTTTGGGTCATATTTTTGATGATGTTAGCACAACGATTAAATGCCTGGGAGTAAGGGAGTGTTGGGGACTGGTGATGTGGGCAAGGAAAACGGGCATAGATATTTGTGCTTAAGTGATACAAAGCAAAATATAGGCCAAAAGGGGGTAATCGGAAGCGGAGCTACGGCTAGTTCAGCGCGACGTGAAAGAGTCAGCGCTATGAGAAGAGTGGAGCTAGAATTATGATACAGAATATGGAATATGTAAAGAAAGTAATTTATTGTTATCATGATTCTTTAATTGGGTAAAAATGACACTGAGATTGAAAAGCTGGATATTTGTAAATGCATGTGCCCCAGCAAATGATAGTGCTGAGGAAGAGTTAAGTGCGAAGGCGGGTGAGGATTGGAGAGATGAACAACCCCATTGTTTGGGGTAGTTTAATAGGATGAAAAGTATGCTTGTTGGTGATTTCTTCAAGAACCGACGCTAATAGGTCGGAGTGGATGTGTAAAGACGGAACATAGGCGAATTTTAGCGCGGGTAGCGCCTTTGGAAAACAAGCAAAAACCAAAAATGGTGAAAATTGAATAGAAGTATGTACTGATTAAAGAGATCAATAGGGAATACGTGGTTTACTATATCGACGCATACATAAAAATATTCAGTTACGAAGGAGTGACAGGTATTGTGCTCTGCTTGATTAATTAATTGTATTTACTATATTATAATATAATTTAGATATATAGTAGATATACTAAATGATGATATACATAATATATAATCACCTATATATGAATTATGAATTATATACATATTCCGAATAAGGGGTAGGGGAGAGAGTGAAAAGGGAGTGTTCTCCATCATTTCTCTGTTCGTATAGTGTCAGAGATTATATCCTAAATGAAGGATCATCTATAGATTCCTTTTTATATAGAATTGATCCTGTGTAGAGCCCTAGAATTGATACTAAGAGAATTATGAATCGATAGGCATGAGAGCTTCATAATAGGATATACTTCAGTGTGGCAAAAATTCTTTCTCTTTACAAACCGAGTCGATGGTGATGGGTTATGTGGGACGTCTATGAAGGATAGTGGTGTGTTTTGAATTATTACTGGATTTACTGTATGTAGTAAGAAATTTCTGTAATACGATTGTACGCTTTTCAACTGCGTGAGATAAATTTCTAGATTCAAAGAATCTATATTTTATGTGCTAATGTCTCAGGGATAAAAATGTTTCCTGTTTATTTCTTATTGATGGATAGTGCTGTCCTTGAAGGATCTAATAAAACGTATTGTTGATTAGTTAGGATCTGCAAAGTTTACTATTTTATGCACTGACAACGGTATAAACTATAAACATTCATTCGCGTTAAAGTGCCTCAAAAGTATTAAAAACTTTCCTTTCTTTGTAGAGTCACTCCTAAAATTTGAGGTGTGTAGATTAAACAATTTGTATCGTTAGCATGATATTCGCTTGTCGTAAATGTATGGATTATGACTGGGGTTATTGCTTAAATCTCATTTGTTAACATACCTCTATCCGTCTGTGAATAGATTTACCACTCGTAGAAATATCACAACTCACCTAGATAAAAACATTTAGCTAGAAGTTACCCTATTTATACTCAAGGGATTTCTAATTAGTTTAAATCTCATATTACATTTACTCCAAAGGACAGTACTTGAAACTTGATGTTAAGTGCATGAAAATCTTGGTTTAATGTTAGTTTAGTGTATTTTCGCTAAATCGTTAATTGTGAAATGTTAGGATAATTTGTCCGTCTTGTAGACGTATTCATTAATATAATTTCCTTTAGTTTCAGAAATTATTGTAATGTTGCTTTATTAATTAAGTAATACAACTTTGTTCGACTCGACTAACGGCTGCCTGAGATATAGTTAGGTAATATTAGAAAGAACTTATGTTTTGTGTTATGTTTTTTCAATTAATAATATAAATTATAATATATCATCTATCTGTTCCAGGAATTGGGGTTACACAAATAGAAAACAAATGAATATAAGATGCAATAGACCTCAAAAGGTCCGTGGTGAAGAAGGGTGGGGAAGGGTTGATTAAGTTGATAATTTACTGATTTTAACTGACTCTTATTATGCTATTAAAATAATCAGTTAAACATATAAATATATGTAACTAGATCTTACTCCTTATATTAAATATATTTATCAAAAATCATCTTATTTTTAACTTATTCTTGGAGATAAAAATTCTTTGTTAATGTTTTGCTAGATTATTTACCTCGTTGGTCTGTATGTAATAACTTAAGACAAGGTTATGATGAAATTCTATTTGTTTAATTATATATTTAACTGTAGGTCCTACTAATAAAATTAACGTTAATTATTATTGTTTATAAGAGATAATGCTTGAAAAAAGTGGGAAAAATAGGCTACTAACGATTTTGTATGTAATCATAGTAAATTAGTTTTACTTTACTAGGGTTTATGACAGTGGTATGAAAACTTTTGTTTAAGTATGTTTACCAGTTATATTTAGTGGCGTTAAGTCTCTGTATGTAGGTTTGTCGTTTAGTAAAAACCATGATTATATAATTCTTATAGTTAATCATGTTGATGCTAATATGTTTATGACTTTTTTAATTAAATGTAAAAACACATTGTATATTAATAGCATATATTCGATTGGATTAGTAAATTTAAACCCGACCCTTACTAGTTTAATCTTGGTCAGTGCCATATTGTTATTCATTATAATGGTTCGGTCCGAAAAATGAATAATATATGGCTACTTTTGCGAGACACCGTCACGGCTACTCGTTTAAGAAATTAAAGAATGAGGAGTGTAGATTAAAAGTAATAATAATATTAAACATTGATATTTGTTAGAGATTGTGAAAAAGTGTAGAAGGGGTTCTTATTGGTACATATTTTGGCTTCATGTCCATCGATTTCAGTCCATACGTTTATGGAAATACTTTACTATTAGTTACCAAAGAAAACTATTAAAAAATGCTGCCAACGATATACCTACACCGTTTTAAGTAACGCTCCATCTGCAAGCATGAATGGTGTGCACCTTCAGAGAAACATGACAGTTCGGGAACTTGGGGAATTTTCCGGATTAAAAGTGCATAAGAACTACAGCTATAATATGGAGAAAGTGCCTCTCGCGAAGTAGGTCTAAGAGAGACTCGTCTTGAAAGATAGCGCGCTTGGGAGAAAGTGTCGCGCTTTTGCGCAATTTCCGCGTCTATCGATAGAGTAGTGTCGTGTTCGATGAGTATGTACTGATAGATACTTTTGTTTATTTGAGCTTGCATTTATTGAATTACTCTTCTATAGGTCAAATTAAAAATATACTTCATTTTCAAATATGGAGTTCTGAGGAGTAGTACTTGCTCAAAAAGATCCCAATAAATATCTAGGAGCAAGTCAATGTATAATCACTATTATAATAATAGATAATTAATTATATAATTATAATATAAATATATATAAATATAAAATTAATAATAATAATATAATAATTAATAAATAACTATAATTATAAATCATATATATAATCGTCATAATTTGTTAATACAATACTCGGTTTTAATAGATAATAAATCAAGAAATGTTAAGTATCACGGATTCATAGAGGCGGATAACAAAGTAAGTAAAACATCTCGCTACACCGTCTCATTCTTCAATTAGTGTGTTACAAAAGAAATCAGGACAAGTACAAAGTAACATAAATCTCGTTACGCTTTCCTATATAGTCTAATTACACCATGTGTTCCAAAAAAGATATTAATTAAGATATTATATTATTATCATTCCTTGAATTTCATTGGCTGTTCGTTGATGGCTTATGGCAAACTTGCAAGTTTCTACTCTTGAATTGGCTAATTTTACCCTTGGAGCGTTACACATAGATTACGTTAATTTATGTATATATCAATAATAGTTGCAATGTCTGGCTAGATCTTCGAACAATTTATTTCCATATCCAATGGTTCTAGTTTGATGGGACGCTGCAGTAGTAAATAGTTAGAATCGAAACACGCAGTTTATAAATCCGTGTGTTGCTGAGAATCCTATATCGTTGGTAATATATTAATAAGATCTATTACTACCTACTTCATCATAATGATTAATTATATATAATAATAATAATAATATACTAACATGAAAACATACATTTTTACATTTTTAATCTTAAATAATAATGAATAATATCATTGAATTTCATATATAATTAATAAGTATATTAATAATTAAAATTCCTACACGGACTGAAATTAAATATCATTATAATACATATTATATCTACCATTATACTTTGTGAATGCGTTTGTTGTATAGTAAACAGAATTTAGAGAATTGCTTATGTGTACTCAATCTAATTGCTGGTTCATCAAGTTACTATTTTGGAAAATACTAATTCTAATTTATTAGTTAAACCTTAGCCTTAATCGAATGCATAAGTAATGATCTAGTTAGGTCAACTTAATGATTGAGATATTATTTTTAATTTGTTTTAGTACTTTTTCATTATTATTAATAAAGTTTAATTAAAAATTATACAATTATTAATACGACATTCATTTATGTAAAATAAGACTGTATGTTTGTTATATTATTTCATTCATTTAACCTTCAATACTAAAAAACTAAATAAAGTTTCATGATCATATATATTATATTCTTCATATAACTTATTTCTTTCAGTCTAATCCTTGTATAAATAATCAATACAGGGGGGTTGAATCTGGAGTGGTTTTACATGTACATCTCCAGTGCGGGGGTCCCTACAGCCTTTTTTTTGGGGTTCGGCAACAAAGCCGGCATGGTCCACCACATTGCTAACATATAAATGGCATCCCCGGTCTCCCGGCAAACGGCCCCGCATCTAACCCGATTCCCCAAACCTCGTAAGCCTCTATGTAGCGCCACCGGCCACTTCCGTTAAAGTGCTCCCCTTGCTCGTTGGCCTCCTGCTTTCTAAATAGACTTTTGACTACAATAAAATTTATACCCTCAATTCCTTCATCCCAACTACTAAAAGGTCATGCTGCTAACTGTCTACCTGTTCTTCTCAAATAACTATTATTCTTTTTTATAAATGTTATATTTTAAAACTTCTTAAAATACCATTTCCTATATTAGGGCTTTCTCTTGAGACATTTATTAATTAAAATAATATTAATTTTTTATTTTATTATATTGTATCATGCTTTTATTATTCTTTGTGATCTGTTAATTTTAGTATTAAGTATAAAGAGCAATTTTTTCTTATATTTTATTCTATTATTGATATCTATTATAAATTTTTCTTTTATACTTAACAATAAGAAAGTAAGTAGCATTAAGCTAATAATATTATTAATATTATATATACTACTATAATATTAATATAATATTAAGTATAATTTAATATTAATTAAATATTAATATATTAATATTTTATTATTATTATATTTTATATTATTATATTATTATTGTTATTATTATTATTATAATTATTATTATTATATATATATTATGTATTAATATTATTAGTATTATTATCTATATATTATATTATTATTTATTTATTATTATTATAATAATTTTTATTATATAGATTATATAATTATTAAGTATTATTATTATTATGTAATATTAGATAGTATATTATTATTATTTTATATAGTATTATTATTTATTATTTATTAATTATTATTATTATTTGTATTATTATATTATAATATTATAATATTATTATTATTATTATTATTATTATTATATTATTATTATTATTATTATTATTATATTATTTGATTATTATTATTGATATGTATTCTTATTATTAAATATTTATTATATATAGATATTATTATATTATCAATATCATGAATATTATTAATATTATTAATATTATTACCGTTATTATTATTATTTGGTCATTTATGTGCAATTTAGCCACTGTTTGCAAGGGTTCGCAGGTGCGGCAAAGAGAGATCATGCCACAAGCACAAACTCATCCTCACTCCCCATCCTACAGCCCTGTGAACTGAAAGCACCGCTAAGGCTGCTTCTTTGTTATTCGCTTTTGAAATGAATTGTTAGAATGGGCAAGTTGGATTTAAAGAATTACAATTTTCTCATTTTCCTCTTGTTAATCTCATCCTTTTCTCGTCATAAATAATCCAACTCGCTGAACAAGTGTCGCTCGGTATACACACTAGATGGGCATTGACAATATCTTTTAACAATCTTCTTCTTCGAATTTTACTTCGATCCTTTCACACAGTAAAAGATCATCTGTCCGAATCAAATCCTTTTTTCTTTTTGATATTTGTGCTATTTACCGCAAAATATCCTTTAATTAAATTCTATTTCTGTATCAGAATCTATTTCTGTATCAGAACTTCCTTCAAAACATAAGGAGTTGTAAAAAATTTCCCTTTAAATCGAGCATCTAGATACATTTCAAAACTTCTCATCTCTTCCCAAATTAATCAAATTCGATTATACTCTGATTATTGTTTACAGCTGTTTAATTCCCTTCAGCCTCGAAATTGAAGGTCTGGTAAAGAGTTTTTTAACGACACAAAAAAGTTTTACTTATGATATAGAGGATAATTGAAAGCTTAATTTTTTAGCAATCTCTTCAATACTCAATAGGGTAAATAATTCCATAGTATAAAATAAGAACTAGTAAGTTATCTTCTTAAAAGTATTTCAGGAGTAAAGAAAAACCGAATGGAGGAGAGAGAGGAGAGTGAGAGAGAGAGAGAGAGAGAGAGAGAGAGGAGAAGAGAGAGGAGAGAGGAGAGAGAGACACACGAGAAGAGAGAGAGAGAGAGCAAGTTTTTGATAGCATAAAGAGAGTATCTTTAAAAAGGATACTTGATATATGCATATTCATATATATATATATAATATTTATATAAATATAATATATATATTATATAATATATAAAAAATTATATTAAAATGTTTAATAAAATATATATATATAATCTATTATATATTATAAAATATATCATATATATATATATATATATATATCTATTATAGATATATATTATATTATAGAATTATTATTTTATATAATATATGATTATAAAATATTATATATATATATATATAATATATAATATATCTAATATATATACTATATATATTTATTATTATTATATAAATATAAATATATGTATATAAATGATATATATAATATAAGGAAATACACAGCCGATAGTATCGGTACGGGACTGAATCGGCAGTAATCTGGCCATTTTCTTGGTATCGGTTATTGGTTAATATAACGATATCTTTGGCCGATACTCTAAACTTTTTTGGGTATAGAATATGAGAAAATTTTAAATTCAGTATAAATTAGTTTCGCTATTATAAAGGCTAATATAGTGTGTCAATTTTTTGCTTCCTTTTCAAAAATGATAAGGGTCAAAAAGTCGTGTGTTTTGATAGGATCACAATTAAAATTAAAAAAAGGGAAATGTTACTTGGGTTTCCTCTTTGTAAATAGCTTACTTATACTTCATAATTCGTGATAATTCACATTTCATTAAACCGCATCAGCAACTGTCCCCTAAAAAGTCGTCTTCTTATCAGTTACATTCATAGAAACTATTGACACAATTACAATGACATACAACTTGTAGAAAAAACAACACAGCCCGCTCAAGATACCTAAAAGAAGCTCCGCGAAACAGAGGCGAAAGCTAGTAATACTAATTGTTGCATGTTTTCAAAACAATTTGATGACTTTTTTGATTGGATCGGTTAGTTCTCGAAAGAAAACGTGTCAAACACCAAAATAATAATAATTGAATGTTCTTTCCCCACCGTTCTTTTATTATTATATATAAAAGAGATAATATATAATTAATATATATTATAAATATATATATATAGAATATAATATAGTATTATAATATAATGATATATATATATAATTATATTAGATATTTCAAGCTAATCTCGCTTTATATATTTACAATTTTAAAAACCCGTTAGTTGCTAACTAGGTAGAATAATAATAAACAACACAGTTCTTCAACAATTTAAAATAAAAAACATTGTAATAGCTGATAAATGTAACGAGGGGAACAGGCTTTCGCATATTTATTGTTTGGCTTCTTCTCGCATCAAAGACTGTTTGAATAGAAGAACGCAAAATTTGCGAAAGGTTGTTCCTGTTAATTTTATCAGTTTTATGTTTTAGTAAAGTGTTTTTATACAGTGTTGTTTAAATCTACCTAGTTAGCAACTAAGGGTTTTAATAATATATATATTATATATATATAAATATATATATTATAATATATATATTAATACTATATAATAATAATATATATACATATATTAACATACATATATTATATAATATATAAATTTATATATAGTAATATATATATAATATTATAATATAATATATATAAGTATACTATATTGTAATTATATTATATTAATTATAAAGCATATATATAATTATATAATAATATATATATAAAATGGGGTTTGAAGATCCTTTCAATTGTAAAATATTCCCTAGATTAGTAAAAACTATTTAAACAATGTAAGCTACTGGGAATTCATTCTCTACAATTGCTTAAATATATATGACTTACATATATCATATTTAATATAATCAAGCATTTGCTTAAAAGGTAACGGATATCATTAATGTCAATTTATATATTATAGTAATAAAAAAAAATACCTATTTTAAATTATAGAAGTTAACCAAAATTCTAAGTGATGTGTTTATCTCTGTGATATTGATTAATTTTTTTAGCCTTTCGTTCGTTTAATTAAAAACTGTATACCATGCCTTCATAAGTTCATAATTAGTATATCTAACTAGTATAAGAGATATTTAATGACTTTGTAACTACTATACATAGTTGATTAACATTAATATATATTTATATATGACTATATATAATATATAAATAATATATATATATAATTAATATATATAATAATAATAAATAATAAATTTATATATAATGAGCCTGTGTGAAGATAGTCAATTATAGGTAGAGTACGTGTCTAGAAAGTACGAAGAACAGTATTCAGTTGAATGTAGATAAGAGCGTAGAAGCGCATGCACAGTTCGGCAAACCGAGGACATTGAAAGAGCGCATGGATAGCCGAGAGTTAAGGAAATCATAGATTCTCACCTTCAGTAAGAGGTTTAAAGTGGATCGATCAGAAGTAATGATAAAATGTCATCTAATGTAACAGGAATATCTAGGAGTAATTGCAAAGAGGTTCTAGAAGCTCAGAAGCACGCATATTGGAACTAGTTATAATTGATGCAGATGTGATCGCTTATTAAATTGGAGAAAAGAGAATGAATTCCTAGAAATTCGTGACAGAGAAGATTAAATTCATGTTTGAAGAAATGTTAAAGTTGTGAAGAATTCGATAGGAAGTAAGGTAACTTGAAGCACGAATGATCAATACTGGCTAGAAAGGCTAAGACGCCTTTCGAATAACAACTTGGTTAATTGGTTTTCAAAGCTGACATAAAGTGTAATATAATAACTCTTCAGTAAATAGAAAAGGCGATGTAGAATCTTATGTACAGTTGAAAATGTAATATATTATGAAAAATTAGGTCAGTGTCCATATGATCCCTAGTAATTTAAATATGTATATTATTTTCTAATCAGAGAAAGCTGCTTGTGTGCAGGGTGCGAAAAAGGTATGTTCTAAGTGAACTAGGCTCATAAAATGTACGTAAGACTACAACAACTTAGTTACAGTGTAACTGGGATGGAAGACAGGAACTAAGCTACTCGGTTACCTATAGAAAGGATAAATATCAAATAGAGAAAGTTTGAAAATCAAAGTTTTAGGTCAAATTCTCTCAAAAGTTAGATTTGACTGTTATTTTCGTGCGCAGCGACACAAGTAACGCACGGATTATCGCACGAAACCAAGTTAGTGAGCAGAGGTAAGAGATCATCATGTCAGGATGTTCTTACAAAATATCTTGTGATAGATACAAATAAATTAGGCGGTTCCAAAATTCCTGTTATTCGTAAACCTTTGGCAGAAAAAGATAAACAAAATGACGTTAAGTTAGGCTAGAACGGATCCCTCCGTGCCATGACTTGAACGAAACAAATTCGGACAGATGTTTCTCGCAAGGAAGGAAAGCTACAGAGCCAAGTTTTGGAGAACCAAGAGAGATTAACCATAATAATAAGGCTTCTTATTATAAAGTCAGATACGGAGGAGCGGGGAAGAGAGCGAAAGAGAGAGAGAGAGCAAGCGAAATAGAGAAATGAGGAGAAGAAAAAAGAAGAGAAGAGAAAGAAGAGGAGGAGAGAAGAGAGAGAGAAGAGAGGGAGGAGAGAGGAGAAGAGAGAACATAAGATTTTAGTATTACATGCATCACGGCTTTCGGCGCTCTGGAGGTACATGGTGAAATCTATACTTTCCTATCTATACAAGTTTATGGTTTTCCCCACCTCAGGAATTACGGCAGACTTGCGTGGTGGCGCTGACTATATCAATAGCCTTGACCCGGTATACGCGCACTGCTTCAAGCTCCCCCACTTAGGATTGTCTCCCTTCTCTTTGCTTCTTTGTTACCTACTTTTGTTCTTTCAAATCGCTGTTGTTGATGTGGCGGCTTACTTACTCTTCTTTTTCTGTCAATAGATCAGGATAGAATTTCCGGGTCTTATCCCTACTTTATTCTGGCTTTTCATTAATGATCTTCTCGTTGGCACATCTAACTCTATCCACTCATATGCCTATGACTCCGACCCTTCATTCTTCAACGTATTTCAATTCTCTGTTAACTTGCTTTTACTTCTAGAAGTGCCTCTCGCGTCTTAAGCTTTCCTAACTCCATTCTTCGCTTGATTCTGGAATGAGACTTTTCGGTGGGGTCGTCGCAACCTTGAAGTTTTAATTCTTTAAAAACCCAACTTCTACAAATCTCGCTCTCAAAGACACTTTAACTTTCCTATCCTCTTTCGACGGTTCTCGTCTCTCCTGTTGCAATATAAACATCCCTGGCCTTAACATAACAAAAATGGTCTGAAACTCAAACACATAACAACAGTTGCTACGGGGGCCTCAAAGAAACTGGGATTTGTTAGACTGCGGTATTTTTTTTTCTCTTCACGAGTTATATTATGACAAGAGGTCTCATCCGCTTGATGGAGTACTGCTTCCAATTTGGTGGCTCGTGTTCAATCAACACCGGCGTTTCTGGATAGGTGTCGAGTCCAAGGCTAAAAAACTTATAAATCGTCCTGTACTTTCTAGTTCACTTGAAGCTCTATCTTCTTTGCGTCGCGATGTTGGGGCTTTATCTCGTTACTATAGGTACAGCGGCAGGTGCTCGAGGGACTTTCCACTCGCGTGCCGCCCTTTAAGACGCCTCGCAGCACAAAGGGTGCTGTGTCGGAACATGAGTTGTGTTGGATGGTTAGCAACTGGAACAAATATTTCGTGCGCGGTCTTCTTTCCTGCCACCCATGTTCGTGGAATTCTCTTCCAGTTTCTGTGTCCTACTCCAATATCTCCCTCAATTAAAGCCCCGCGTCTTGTGTCATCTCGTAAGTTTGCGTTAGGTTGATATATTTTGTTGAGTGTAAGACGCCCCCTCCTAATACGTGGCTTTTGATTTGGGGGTGGTGACAGCTGTAAAAACAAAAAAAAATAATTAAGGAAAACAAAAAAAATAATTAACAGAAATTATGGAGGAGGGAGGGGATTAATAGGAATCGCTACAAATAGTCTAAAGTGAGAATCAAAGTCAAAGATTGGCCAGAACCAAAGTTCAGTTAATAGAAAGAACCAGTGTCGTCCTAAAGAAGTAGAGCAGTGTCATAGACCAAAGTTTTTAACTTAATATAAAGATAATGCAGTTCTGACGGATAAAGAAATATGGTTACTGCAAGAGTGTATATTTATAAATATATATTATAATTATATCTATATATATATAATATAATAAATATATTAATATATATATATATATATAATATTAATATATATATATTATATATATATAATATCATGAGGGCCAGAGTCCACATTAATTTATCAAGTTTGAGGGTAAGAAGAAGTGGTCGCAGTCAGAGGCTGAGAAATGTTTTGATCATGAATGCTTGAAGAGTGTTTCAGCATCAGAAGTTGAGAAAAGTATAGGATGGGAGTGCTTCCAGATTTAGAGCAGCAGAGTAATTTTAAATAGCTGCAGCTTTAGCATTAGTTTGGAGAAATAGAGAGATGTCGAATTGCTAAACTTATGTGGATACGACATGTCACCAACATCTCTCTGCATCGGAGAGGTATGATAATTTTTAGAGAGTTCAGAAGAAAGTGTCTCTTTGTAAAAAGAGTGACAGAACTGTTTCATCCAGAAAGGATCTTTGAAGATTTGGTAGGTAATGAATGCTTATTATCCAGAATAAGAGACCTGAGGAGTCTTAGGCGATTTCACTCATTCCTTCAAGGTTTATCCATGCATAAGTATCATGAATAAGAAAGATCAGTCAACAAGCTGTAATCTTGAGAAACTAAGAAAGAAATACATTGGAGGGGTGACGATCACACTAAAACAGTATGAGATGGTGAAGTAGGAGAGTAAGTAGTAGAAGAAGGATGATATGCTGGTTAGAGATAGTGAGTGAGTGATAGGAGCTGAAAGGAAAAACAGAGGGAGCGAGATGAGTGGCGATTGAGAGGTATAGTACAGCATAAAATAGAAGATGAAGAACTTTAAAAATTCAGTTCCATCATGGTTTCTTTTATATGAAAAGACGAACTAAACGTAAGTTGGGAGAGAGAGGAGAAGAGAAGAGAGAGAGAGAGAGAGGAGAGAAGAGAGAGCAGAGAGGATGGAGGAGAGAAGAGAGAGAGAGCGCCAACGTCACGTCGTAGTATAACTAATAGTTAATATAATCATATTATATTTTTCTATATATAATATATTATATTATAATATATGTTATACTATAGATATATATTATATATAGATATAATATAATATAATTATAAAGTAAGAGGTTTTAATTATTGGGCGGCCTAGTAGGTCTGGTAGAGATCGCCAAAAAAGTAGAGTTCCAGTTTCGATCTTGGTCGGGTGGGAGAATGTTAGTCTATTCTTTCCTTGCATGAGTTCGGTCTTCACCTGATGTAATGAGTTAATCCCAACCTTTGATTAGCCTCGGCCGTGAGACGGGTGTGTTATTTGTATTGTATATATCATATATATAATAATATATATATATTATATATTATATATATATAATATTATATGTATTATTATATTATAAAATATTATATTTCAAGAAAATACTGATAAAAGATAAAAAATTTTAAAATTAAGATATTACACTTGAAATAATTTTGAAAAAGAATTTTAACTCGAGGAATTTGAATGTTTTCAATATTCAAATTTTGGTATTTTTTGCTCTCACTTCATTAATAATATATATATATTATAAGTATATATATATACGAGTTAATCTATATAATAATATTATATATATATATACTTTATATATATATATAAATATATATTATATATCTTATTTACTTAATATATTCATATTCTATCATTATAATATATATATATATATATAATATATAAGTATTATCTATTGTATATATATTATATATTAATAAATTATTATAGTATATATATATAGATATATATATATATATATATATAATATATATATAATTATATATAGTATATATAATATTAATATATTAATATATATAAATATTATATATATATAGTCAATTCAGTTCTTATGGGATGGGATTCAACTTGAAGAGGGGAATAAAGCAATACAGGCCTTCCACATATTACACTTAATTCAATTGCAAACGTTCGGAAATGGCAATTTCCTCATCAGGTGAAAACAACTATAAATTTTAAATAATATTTTAAGTAATAATAATAAAATTATATAAATTCAGTTATTTAAATATATATAGTACACTTATATTAGAATCACTCTATGATATCAAAATCAAAGGTCTAAATTGCACCAAAAATGATCATAATGGAGACAAGCATAAACGAAAAACGGTCGCTCTCGCGTCGGTAAACAATAAAGATTGCACACCAAACAAAAACAAATAAATGAAATCTATTTAAATAGTCAACAAATTAAAAATGGAATATGAAAGTGAGTTTAACACCTAGAAAATTCTCAAAACCTCACCGACACAAGTCTAGACATCTTAATTTATATTATGAATGTAACAACATGAATCGTGTGACTGTTTCCGAGTTAAAGTAGCCTGAGTTTGATTGAGCCGGAATCATATTCAAAGGGGTTAATGTGGATGACTAAGGTTTCCAATATCTGGTGATTGGCGAATTTGTTTTTTTGTTAATATAAGGTGAATTATGAAAATTAAAGGTATGGCCTTGAGTATGTGAGTGGTCTCTAATATGCAGAATGGGAGGGGAATCAATCAACGCAAGTTTGGTACGTTGTAGTAAATGCCTCTGTGCTCGTCATCCTCACGGGCGGTATTGACGCGAGGGCTTGGCAATATAGATAGCATTACCATATCACATGAAGTAATTTAAATGAATTGGGGATCGAAGAGCTCGGGACAATGGGTTATAAGTTTGCAAAATGAAGAGATCGTGGATGAAGTTGTGAATATAAAATTAAACCATTTAATTGGAGGAAAATGCTTGTAAGAGGAGGAAAATCTTTACGAGAAGTTTGTGAAATGTGTCCATAAAGATAATTTTTATATACATAACTTGCTTTCAAAGCCGAATCGTTTATTATCATTTCTGATGTAAAAGTAAGGCAGAACACATTTCAGTACTTACTTTATGGCCTAATGTAGACCAACACGAGTTTAAAAAATTTTAAGCGAAATAAATCCAGAGCATGATGTATTCTATTTTTCTGAGGTTCTTTGACTTTTCTGAGTAAAATTGATACTGATGGAAGTATATGGGATTGGGGTGTGACTAAAAAATTTCCAAACTATCATGAAATGTTATTGTTGAACGATGAGCAGTTAGTATAAAATTAACATTCGTTAACTCAATTAACCTATGTAACAATGAGGGAGCAATCTCAAATAGGTTTGTGAATTAATTTATTTGTATTTCATATATATTAGAGGATATTTATTCAATCTGTTTGAAAGGAGGGTTCCAGTCATGCATGATTCATGAATTTTTATAATGAACCGGTCTAAAGAGGGGTACAATTCTGTAGCCAGTCCTTTCATAGTGATTTAGTATGATTGGCTTAAGATTGCACGAAGTTTGAACCAATCATTGCATAAATGAATCAGTTTGTTGATGGGCTAGGCTAGAAGAAAGAAAGAGTTTTGGATGACAAAAGTTCAGTTATCTGTAAATCAAAGTAGTCCCTTTCTGTTAGTTTAACCATGAACAATAAATCTTCAATAGAAAATCAATTGCATCTCTAAGGGTATTTGTATACAAAAGATATGCACATAAAAACTTGTCTTAAAAAACTATTTAATATGCTAAAGTGCAGTCTTTTGAAGCTGTAGGATTTTTATTATGTAATTACATTAGTGGCAAAGGGGGTCGAAGGTTAGATGTTTGTAATTTAGTCTTATGAGTATTAAAGGCAGCCAGAATGGGGCGGATGGGGATATTAACTTTATTTTGGGGAGCCAATAAAAACCTGGGGAACCGGCTCGTCATTCTATATAATCATGATGTAATCCCAGTTTTCTCAATCGTACCAATTTTCAATATTCAAAAACAACGCACGCATTGTTTTCCTCCTATAAAATGACAGAAAATGGTCTTTTATTCGTGATGGGTGAATTTGGGTGTGTCGAAATGATAACAAGAATTTGTATCAATATAATCAGCTTAATCTAAGAGGAGACACCAAAACTTAATCGGGTTGCAATAATTGTTGCGTGATCAATTTTTATGATTTAAGTAAATTCTAATTGCAATTGATTTTAATATGTAAAGTAATTACGTTAAAACTATTATTTTAAGATTTTCTGTATATGGTTGTAAGGCTGTTGTTGCAGATACTAAATGCAAAACACCTAAGAGTACAATATATAGAACTATCAGTTTACTCTGCATGGCTTTGAACGGCCATATATCTGCAAACCTCTTTTTCTTAAAGAATGGAAAACGTCTTGAAATTATATTATATAATGTAATGTATATATATATAATATATTATAAAAATATAATATATATATATATATTATATATAAATAATATAATAATTTTATTATTTATATTATAATATATATATATATTATATTATATATTAATATAAAATATATAATAATATATATATAAGTATATATATATATATGATAATAATAATATTATATTATTATAGTATATAGTATAGCCAATTATATATTATATAAATATATATATATATAATATATATTATAATATATATATAGTATAATTTCAAAGACGTTTTCCATTTCTTTGAAGAAAGAGGTTTGCAGGATAAATTGACCGTTCAAAGCATGTAGGATAAGACTGATAGTTCTGATATTAATTGGTAACTTTTTAAGTGTTTGCATTAAGATTCTGCAAACGAACTAGCAACCATGATCAGAATTAAAAATAAAAGATTTTAAACGTAAATAATAATTACATATAAATCAAGTCATTTAACATTAAAATCAATTAAAAAATGATATGTCAACAATTAGGTGCCAATCCGATAAAGTTTTGGTGTCGTCCTTTAGATAAGCTGAATTATATTGATAAAATTCTGATTATGTTCGCGACACAGTACAAATTTCGACCGCCATTCTGATAAGACCCATTTGTCGTTTTCACTGTACTTGGGGGTAAAAGATAACTGTTTTTGTACGTAATATTGAAATTGGTAAGTTGATAACACATTTTTAATGATATTATAATTTTCACGCTCTTCCCAGGTATTTTTATTGGTTTTCCAAAGCTTAAAAGCCAGATATATCCATCCGCCGGATCTTAGCAACTTACAGTACTCATAACTATAAATTGGGAAAATTTCTGTTCAAATATTGACCCCTTGCCACTACTGAATCATAATAAAAAATCCTACAGCTTCAAAACTGGACTTTAGGCACTAATTAGAAATAGTTTTTTTAAGGACAGTTTTTGATTGAATCTTTGTTAACAATATCCTATTCGAGATGGCATGATTTTCTATGAAATATTTTTCATTAAATAAGAAGTAAGAGTCAGTCACTGCCAAGGAAAGTAGGTCAACCCAAATAATATTTCTTTTTAATACAACTATCCAAAAACTGATTCATAGCTATGTGTTCTCCACTCAGTGCCACTTGCCAATTCATACGTAAATCATATGAAAGAAGACTTGGCTACCCAATGTAACCCTCTTTTAGGACGGTTCATTATAAGAAGCATTTGGACGATACCGTCTCTACTTTTTTCAACAGAACTGAAATACTCTTCTGAATGTATTTACACCACAACTGAATAATATTAACTTCCACAAGGACAGAAAAGTTGACGGCCCATTAGTTTGCGATTTTAAGAAAACGGATTGTAAGTTTGACCCTAAATGTTTATCGTACAAAAAAATTTGGATCAAGATTTAAATTTTTAGTCACGCATCCCTTGATCTGCAAATTAAAACTTTAGTATATAGGGGGGGTGGGGGGGGGTCGGGTGGTTTGATTTACTATATACGTTCAATGCACAGAAGATTTAAATTTCTCGTGAAATTTTTTTAACTAGTTGTTTACGTTTCATTAGTCCATAAGTAAGTACATAAAGGATTTTCTGAACTTACGTTCCACACCTCTAACGTATTCGGCTTGAAATGCAGTTTGTATTAAATTCCTTTTATGACCAGGATTTCACGAAACTTCGTAAGAATTATACTCGCGCTACAAGGCTTTTTCCCAATTAAGTTAATTTAGTATTTCAAACCTATCCAACGTATCTCTTCATTTGCAACTATAAGACATGTCTGCAGCTCTCGATCCCCAATTATTTAATAAATTACTGTGATATGTGTTATGCCCTATTATATGCACACCTCGGTCAATACACGTGAGATACGAGCACAGAGGCATTCTACGTACGCAAAACTGGTTGAATTCCCTCCCATTTCTGCTATTAGAGACCTTCACATACTCAAGACCGACACCTAACATCATTCACTTATTACAAAGACGAAATTCGCAATCACCTCATATTTTGGAAACTATACATTGCAACATTAAACTCTCTTAATATGATTCCGCTCTTGATAGCTTACAGGCACTTTAACTCGGAACATCAACACGATCATGTTTTTTTACTTCGATAATAGAAACTTAAAGATGTCCTAGACTTGTCTGGTGAGTTTTGAATATTTTTCTAGTGTTGTTAATACTTTCATATTCCATTTTTAATTTAGTTATTTAAATAGAATTTCGAATCATTTATTTGTTTTTGTTGTGTGCATCTTTATTTGTTTACCCGAGGAGAGCGGAGTTTCGTTTGGCTTTTCTCATTATGATATTTTTGTGACATATTAAACTTTTGATTTTGATCATAGAGTGATCCTAATATATAGTTACATATACTAATTTAACTAGACTAATTCTAAATTTGTTCTAGAATTTGTGTATTAAGATTATGAAGTTAAACTTTTAGTGTGTCAACTGAGATGAAACTTGCCATTTCCGAAACGTTGCATCGAATACAGTTAATATTGGAAGGCTGTGATGCCTTTCCCTTCAAGTTGAAATTCCTCCCAGTAAGAATGATTGACTATATATGAATATATTATATATAGAATTATATATATTATTATATATTATATATATATATGTATATATAATATAGAATAATATAGTAAATATAATATTATATATATAATATATATATTAATATATCTAATATATATATATATACATATATATTATATTATATATATATATATAATATATAATTATTATATATATATATAATATATAATATAATAGTATATATTAGTATATATATATATGATAGTTATTATATAATATATTACTATATATTATATATATATATATATAATATATATATATATATATAATATATATTTATAAGAGGAGAGCAAAAAAATACCAATTTGAAGAGATGATTAAACATCAAACTTCCTGAGTTCTGAAAATTCTTTTTTCAACATTTTTATGTCAAATTCTAATTAATATAATTTTTTATCTATTTCTCTATTTTCTTAATACTCTATTAGAATTTCCATTTATTTCGGTCGTTATCTGTATTAAGCTCTATATATATATATATTATAATATATAATATATAAGTATATATCATTAAAATACACTCGCGTCTCCGGGAGAGCCTAATCAAAGAGTGGGAGTTACTCATTTACTCAGAGTGGACGAAGCTATGCCTAAGGAGAGAATCAACTCACATCTTCCCCCGACAGTATCGAAACTGGAACTCTCTGTTTGTCGATGCTCTACCACTGACTACCTACGCAATAATTAAAATCCTTACTTTATATTATATATATATTGTATATATAGTATATTATATAATAATCATTTATATATATAATATATATATATAATAATATATATATTATATATACTGTATTAAAATAACATACATACAGTATTTAGGCTCTCTCTCTCTCTCTCTCTCTCTCTCTCTCTCTCTCTCTCCTTTCTCTCTCTCTCTCTCTCTCTCTCGTCTCTCTCTCCAATACGTTTAGGTTCGTCTGTTCACTTTATGTATCTCCGAACTCTACTGAATATTTTAAATTCTTCTAATAACTAAACTCTACAATAAAGTACATTCTCTTCTCCTCTCCATTTCCTGAAATAATAATTTTTAGTGATTGTAATGTTCACCACCTCCATGGTATTTCTTCTAGTTCTCAAGATACAGCTTGTGAACATGCTATCCAATTCTCTTATTCATGATACTCTTATTCATGATAAACCTTGAAGGGATGGTGAAGACCCCTACCAGATCTCTCAGAGGTCTCTTTCTGGATAATAAAGATTCCTACCCTACCAAATCTCTCAAAGATCACTTTCTGGATGAGAAAGGTTCTGTCACTCTTCTTATACAAAGGACACGTTTCTTCTGAACTCTCTAAATTTCATACCTCCTCCATTGCAGAGAGATTGTGTGACATGTCTTTCCACATAGTTTTATCTAATTTCAGACCATCTCTCTAATTCCAAACCTAATAGCTAAGCTCACTATTAAATGTACTCTGCTGTTAAAGTCTGGAGCACTCTTCCATCCTCTACTTTTCTCACCTTCCTTTGACTTGAACACTTTCAAATCTCATGTATCAAAACATTTCAGCCTCTGATTCGACCACTTTTCTGCTACCCTCAACTGATAAATTAATGTGGACTCTGGCTCTCATACTACATATATATATATAATATATGTATTATATCTAATATATTATATATATATATATATATAATAATATTATATATATATATATATAATATATATATTATATATATAATATATATATATATAACACTTTGCAGTAACATATTTGTTACCGTCAGACTACTGCATATCTTTATATAATGTAAAACTTGTGGTCTGAACTACGCTATTCTTTGAGGACGACAATTTCTGTCTCTTTTTATTAAACTTGAACTAATTGTGCTGTCCTCAAATCTTTTGACTTTAAGTTTCACTTTAGAGCGATATTGTACGATTCCTATCTCCCTCTCCGCCATATTAATAATTTCCTAGTTATTTTTTTTTTCTTTTTTTTTTTTTTTTTTAACAGTTATCACAACCGCTCACGGGCAAAGCTATTTCAGGAGGGGCGTGTTACTCAACAAAATTTCAACTAACGCAAATTAACGCAGACTGAAGGCACAGACCGGGCGTTTAAGTGAGGGGAGATGTAAGAGTAGGAAACACAGAAATGGAAGAGAATTCACTAAAAACAGAGGTGGGTCAGGAAGAGGAGGCACGAAAAGCGAACTGGTCTGGATTGCTAACGTCAACACAAACCTCATGGTGCCGACAACAGGCTCTACTCCTTGTGCTGCGAGGGCGGTCCTGTAGAAGGGGGCGGCACGCGACGTCGCGCACCCCTCGAGCACCTGCCTGCACGGTTACTAGAAAAGAGATAAGCCCAACATCGCGCGTAGATTAGAGGGTCAGTGAACTATGAAAGTACGCGAAGTTTATACAGTCTTTAGTCTTGACTCGACCTATCCAAAAGCCCGGGGGAACTGAAGCCCTCCAAATGTGAGAACAGCATACCATACAAGGGCGGATAAGACCCTTGTATACTTGAAATAACTGGAAAGGAAAAAAAGTCACGCAGTCTACACAGAACTCCAGTTTCTTCTGAGGCCCCCTAACACCCTTTGTGATGGTGGAGGTTTCCAAGACATTTTTTTGTTATGTTTATAGCCAAGGATGTTTTATATTGTCAAAGGATAGACGAGGAGAACGTCGAGAAGAGCTAGGAAGTTAGAAGGTGTCTTAGAGAGGAAGATTTGTAGAAGTTGGGTTTTCAAAGACTAATAAATTTCACAAGGTTGCGAACCCTACCCGGAAATTCTGTCCAAATCAGCGAGAATGGAGTAGGAAAGATTAAGACCAAGAGGCAAGTCTAGAAGTAAAGGAGGGAGCAATTGAAATGAGTTGAAGAATGAGGGTCGAGTCAATCGGCATATGAGTGGATAGAGTTAGATGTGCAGACGAGACGATCGTTAATAAATAGCAGGAATAAAGTAGGAGAAGAGACGAATGAGGAACACACTATTGACAGAAAAGGAAGAAGAAGTCGCCCAATCACCGCGCGATTTTGAGCGATTTTGAAAGAAGTCTAACATTAAGTAAACGTGCAACGAGAGGTAGGAAATCAAAGGAAGGGGACTTGGCATAGCAGTGACGCGTGCCGTAATCTCGGTCCAAATGCTTGAATATGTTACAAGCGCACCACGCAAGTCCCCGAAATCCTGAGCGTTGAACGACCTAAATTCTGTTAGTATAGGAAAGTATATCAGCCAGTAGCTCGAGCGCCGAAAGCCGTATGCACTGTAATACTAAAATCTATATGAATTTTCTCTCTCTCTCTCTCTCTCTCTCTCTCTCTCTCTCTTTCTCTTCTCTCTCTCTTCTCCTCTCTCTCCGTCTCTCTCTCTCTCTCTCTCTCCTCTTCTTCTCTCTCTCTCTCTCTCCCCCCCTCCGTATCTGAACTTTATAAAAAGAAGACCTCTGATTATGATGGTATCTCTCCTGTGGTTCTCAAAACTTGGGCTCTAGAGCTTTTATCCTTCCTTGGAGAAACTACTTCCTGTGCTGGAATCTTGTGTTCGTTCAATCTGCAACGAAAAGGGGGATCCGTTTGAGCCCTCTAACTACGTCATTTTGTTTTAATCTTTGTTCTTTCCAAAGGTTACGAATTAACAGGAATTTTGGAAACCGTCCTAAATCATCTAATCTTGTATCTAATCACCAGTATAATTTTTGTAAGAATCTGAACTGATGATCTTCTTTTACTCCTCACCAACTCCTGGTCTTCTGTAGCTTGATATCTCGGTGAGTTACTTGTTGTGGCGCACGGAAAATAAAATAAAAAATACTTTTAGTCAAGATTGGTGCAAAGTTTTGATTTTCAAACTTTCCTCTTTACGTGTCTATTGTTCACTCTTTTCCGGAATCTCAATAGAATCTTTGGCAGACTACCTCTTAATTTTTGATGTTGATGTTGCTAAATATTTTGTTCTATTTTACATACTCGTTTTACTGTACATTTTTAATGACCTATTTGTCACTTCATAACCTACCCATTTTTGCACCGATGGCACAGCCCATCGTTACTATTCTCATTTCAAAAACCTTCTTCCCAACGGCATATACTGTAGATACTAGGAGGATCACCTTGGAACAACTGACCTGATTTTTAATAATATAAACTTTCACATGATTTCAAAATCTCCTTCAAAACCATTCAATATTCTACATATTTCCTTTTCTCTTAACATTTCTTGAAAGAACCAATCTTAGCATCATTTACTAAAAAATAATTCGATGAGGTTATGTTATGAGTCCTCTTTAGATCTCCTTTAAACCAAACTAGTTTAGTGATATCGAAATGCGCGTCATTAGCCTTTCTATGCAGTATGAATCACATATCTTGTGCTTTTGCAGTTACCTTATCTTCCTACTCGACATATTCTTCCACGCAACTTTAACATCACTTCAAAAACATGAATTTAATCTTCCTCTGTCACGAATATTCTAGGAATTTCATTTATTTTCTCCAGAATTTAATGAAAGGATCACATCTGATCAATTATTAAGCTAGCTTCCAAAATGCTGTGCTCTGATTCTCTCTGAGAACCTCTTTGCAATATCCTAGTTACTTGCTCTACATTAGGGTGTCATTCTCGCAATTACATATCTGATCGATTCCACTTTTAAAACTCTTACTGAAAGTGAGATCTAGTGATTTTCCCATTAACTCTTTGGCTATCAAGGCCAGTCTTCAATGTCTTTCCGGTTTCGAACTGTTGCATTGCTTGTGCCTCCTAACTCTATCACAATTACAACTGATACTGCTCTTCGTATTTTCTAGACACGTACTCTACCTTTGAGCAATTATATACTTGACCCATCCTTCCACACAGTCTCATGTGTTATATATATATAATATATATATAATATATATATATATATATATTAATATATATATATTATATATATATATATAATACTATGTCTTATATATATATATATATTATATATAATATTATAGTATTATCAACTATGCGTATTAGCAGTTAGTTACAATAGCTCATTACTTCTGCATAACAATGATAATATGCTTATTATTTCTTTATGGTATATTATAAACTTTATGTAAGGTGAGAGTATAAAACCATTAATTTAAAGAGGATTTAGAAAACCGCCAATAATCACCCGTTCTCATGGTATTCCAGAAACTTAGGGACGTATCATACATACACTTACCCATTTATGATTTTTGGTAATGTCTAGCTAATTCATTAAATATGAGGTGTGTTTTGTTTTTTAATTCGTTAATTTAAGTCATATTAATGAGCTATTATATTCTGTATCCTGTGTACCTCTTGTAATGCAATCTATACATATTATAATACATAAATATGAATAAATGTAGCCGTTAGAAGCGAGTATTATATTTTCAAGCTGCCAATTTTGGTAGGAAATGACATTTCCGTAGTTTTTAACAATTGTTTAATAGGTATTACTAATTAAGCAAATATTTTACAATGAAAAGGATCTTCAAAACATTTTAATGTACTATATATATATATATAATATTATATATATTATATAAATTTTATATATTATATATAATATATATATATATATATATAATATATATATATACATAATATATATATATATAATCATATTATATAATATATATAATATTATATAATTATATATATACTATGTATGTTAACTGTATAGCTAGCATTTACTACTAAATTGATATCTTCTGTTTATTTATATATATATATATATATATATATATATATAATATATCTATCTTTATGTGATGCATATAGTGTATTATAGTAGTAGAATATTATAAAACCTTAGTTGCTCAACTAGGCGGTGAGCACATATTAATAATAAACACAACATTTAAAAACACTTACTAAAACATGATAAGAGAGTCTCGGATAAAATTAAACAGTGGACGAGTTGCTTTCAGCCACGATAGACTGTTTCGTTTGCCTATCTTTCTAGTTCGAGTAACTAGTCTGTTATGCGACTAGAAGAAGGCCAAAACACTATTATGGGTCGTAAACGTGCTGCGTCCCTGTTAATTTTGATGAGCTTACGAATGTTCTTTAGTAATAGTGTTTTTTTACACTGTGTGTTGTCTTATTATGAAACTTCTACCTAGTTAGCATACTAAGTGGTTTTTGATAAATAGTAAATATATACCCCCAGCATGCGTAGATTAATTAGTTCAATAATGATATAGGTAATTATTGCATTGTGAAGGCTAAGCTTAGTTGTTATGCTATATATACTATTTATTTAATTTATTCAATATATAATAATACTATATATATATATATATATAATATAGCCGCTACAGAATAATGCTTAAGTAGCTTGATATATAGTATATACGTCATTATATTACCTGTTATAGTGTATTTTTCCGTCTTTCAGTGCTAATATGAGCCTGTTTCTTTCGCAATTACTGTTATATCTGATTTTATTCATTCGGCTATTTCTATCTAATAAATCCTTAGGGTGGTTTTTGCAAACGTATATTTTTGATGAACCTATGTTTCTCTTAATTAAACTTATTAAAACATTTTTAAAAAACTACTGAAAAACAATATTTATGTTACACGCAGCTTTCGCCTCTGTTATCGCGGAGGCTTCTGTATGGTGATTGTTTCTTGAAGCGAGTGTGCGGTGTTTGGCGTTGTTTTTTCTTATCAACAACGAGTCTTGTTTCATTGTTTGCGTTATTTGTTAATGATTCGGTTGTGCATAATAAGGGTTTGCCTATCAGAAGTGGGTTGAATCCTGAGAGAGTAGACACTTTTCTTTAGTAGGACATGTTTTTTGCTGCGAAATACCCCTAACTTTGAAATGTATATTTATAGTCGTGCGTATCTCTAAAATTTGTAATTACAGCATTTACTTTATTCTTTATGCCATGTATGTACTGCAAGTTTTTGTCATAAATTCCTTTGTCTTCAATAAGATCCGAGATTCTGGTCGATTCTCCTGTTTCATTTTTTTGTAACAGTATTCTATCAGCCTTTTTCTCGTAGCTTAATTATCTAGCTATACGCAGTTTATATTAGGATATATCGTAAGCTTTAATTTACTTGGGTGGTGAATAGGACGAAGTTTTTTTTCACCAAAAAAGTAAGAAGTAATCGGCCAAGTTTATCGTCATATTAAACTTTCATACTACCGATAACCAAGAAATGCCGATACTGGCCGAATTCCAGTCCCGATACGATACGTTCTGTTTGATTCTATATTTTATATGATATATATCACTACCTATATTGAGTTTTATGAGATTTCTCCATACATTTATTATACCGTTGTTTGTTATACCTATTTTTGTTAGTAGCTACTTTATTTAATATATTTTTTTATACCCCCAGCCCACTTCCCTTTACTAATGCTAAATATGTAGTTTGACTACTGGTCTGGCTTTGTTTCATTTATAATATTAATTATATATTATATATAATTTATATTATTTTTATCTATACGTAGTTATTACTGTATAATATATACATTGAGTATGTATATACTAACCCATCATCATTATTTATGTGACCTACCCCCCTACCCTACATAAATTATTAATTTACTACCATACTATAATATATATATATATATATTATATATATCAACATCATCTTCTAATAGAAACAGATACTACTAAAAGTAATATATATATATAGCCTAGTCTATAATATACTGTATTTTTACCCCCTAATTAGCCAGTTGATACTTCAGTAATATAATCCTCATACATTATCAATATATATATAATATATTATATATATATATAATATAAATATAATATAATATATATATATATACTATATATAATTTGGGCGGTGGTCAGGAAGTCCTATTTCTCTTCACCCATTGGGAGGTATTTCGCTCTAACAATACTCGCTCTCTCGTCTCTCTCTCTCCCTCCCCTTTTTTCTCTTCTATTTCTCTTCTCTCTCCTCTCTTATCTCTATCTCTAATTCTCTCTCTCTCTATCTTCTTATAACCTCTCTCTCTCTCTTCAATATCTCTCTCTCTTCTCTCATAGCATCCGGTTTTTTCTTTACTCCTTATCAATATCAGCTCTTTATTATAATAAAGGATAAGATATATAACTTACTAGTTTATTATTTATAACTATATCTGACTTTTATAGCGCTCTTTGCTACCTATTGCAATGTCATTTTTATATAGTAGAAGTTATATGACTTATAAATAAGTCGGCTTTCAATTATCTCTGATATGCACCCCAGATACTAACTTTTATGTCGTTTGTAGATTAAAAACGTCTACTCGAGACCGAGTAGTTCTGACTTCGACAGGGAAGCTGATAAGATGGCGTCACTCTCTCACAGATATTCTCTTCTGTATATCCAGATATAATTAGAGATGTCTCACGCATCTGATGATGAGTCTTGTGATATATCATTGTAAGACAAGTTTCTTGTATTCCATTACGTGTGTGTATCCTCTGATGCTCCTGGATAGTACATATGTGGGATATACTGTTCTTTTTAAGCGAGACCTAGGCATTCGACGCTTTGCTCATGTGACATAGGAAGTTATCAGATGACAAAGAAGGCACTTCAACGTAGTAATGATGATTGTAACTCAGGCAATATTTATGTAATTGTATGTCTAATAGTGATATAATACTTATTTTTCTCTTTGTGGGATATATGCAAAGATTTCTAAAAGAAAAATAGGATTGATTAATTCAGGAAGATGTAATCACTGTTACTGTGGTGGATAAGAGTGACCGACATTAAATTGAAGAATTGATAAGATTTTATATAAAAGATATTCTTTTGTCTTGCCATTTACTAATTATTATAATATTATCTATTTTACCGTGACGTAACTACATTTCAGTCGATGTTGGATTAATTTATACGACGAGTAATTCAGGATGATGATTTTTAACAAGAGAAAATGTAGGAAAATTGGTATTCCTCTTAATCTTAACTTGCCTACATTAATCTATAAATTCAATACAAATGCGAATAACTAATAGAATGACAATCTTTTGCAGTGAGTGATATGCTTTCTACAGCTTTCACAGGGTGTAGGATGGTGAGGATAACGTTCTTGAGATTGATTACTTGTTGCATTGTTCATGCAGTTTCATCGTTCCGCACTCCTGGTAACCTTGCAAACAGTGGCTTTAATTGCACATTAATGCTAAGTAAATTTATGAAATTTATAATAGGTAATACTAATATTTAATAATATTTAATAATATTTTAATGATATTATATTAATATCTTAATATTTATATAATTATTTTTACAATTCACATATTAATATTAATAATAAATAAAAATATAACAATAATTATTAAAATTTAAATAATATATAATTAATTAAACAATATTGATAATAATTATAATAATATATATTAAATTATATTTCATTATGAATCTTTAAAAATTATTAACATAATATTAATTATTAACTATTTTTTAAAATAAAATTAAAAAATATTATTAAAATAATAAAGAATCATTAATTACAAAAATATTATAATAATCATTCTAACATATTTTAATATATAATATACTGAATAATAATGAATAATGTATTCAATAATTACATTAATAATATATAAAACAGACAAACTAATTAATAATAATAACATATATATTAATTTATAAAATATAATAATAGATAATTAAAGAATGATAATATTAAAAATCTTAATATTTACAATAATATATTTAAATAATAATAATATTAAATTAATAATCAATAAAAATAATAAATTAATAATAATAATAATTCAATAACTTACAAAACATTATAACATATGTATAAGGACTATTTAAGTATCATGTTCGGTTAAATATATTATATCTAACAATTTAATATTAACTTAGTACTGTTTTAAAATTACGAAGTAATATATAGATTAATTAATACTATATTTATAATATATCTTAATTAGTATATTAATTCGATTGAATATTTACTTAAACTTTAATTTAAAAATTTTTTTTAAATTTACAATTAATTAAATATAATAAAAATTTAAATTACAAAATATAATTAAATAATAATAATAATAATAAAAAAAAAAAATTTTATATAATATAATTATAAATTATAAATTTTGTTTCATGGAAAAGATTAATAATTATAAATAATATATATAGTAAATAATCAGAGTGAGAGTAATATAATAGCACATGAATAATATGACATGAGATAATAATCATATAGTACTAATGATGACCTAATCACTATAATATTTCTAATAAATTGCACTATTGTGTGTTTGGGTCTTCTCTTTGTAGGTGAATAATTAAGACAAGATATTTTAATCATGATAATTTTTTGACATATGATGGAACTATCTATTAATATTGCACATTTATAATATTTAACAAATTTTATAAATATTTACAACTATTGTTTCAGTTTTTCAGGTTTCACTTTTTCAGCATTGAATTCCTTACCTTTATTTTTAGTTTTTTTTAATTTGTATCTTATTTGTTATTATTGTTCCTCCTTTTGACATTTCTTTATTTGGTACCTTGAAGTGAGTGGTAGAGACGGCTATTGTGAGAGGAGTTTCATCTTAGTCTAATCGGGATGACAATTCGTGTTCCACTTTTCTAACTTAAGTTTCTCGTGGGTTGTTTCTCCTACATTATATCCATTGCCTCATCCGGATTTGGTTTTCTGATATCGGGTTATAATATCGGCATAGTCTTTACCGGATAACGTATTCTCATAGATTTTATTTTTCTGATACGCTAGTCGCTGTGAGTACCTAATGAATACTCATACAAAAATATGTTTTCATATCTTTTCTTTTCTTTTTGATAGCACTGATAATATTTCCGCGTAATAATTATACTCATATAGTAGTGTATATGTACACTTCATACTGTACCTATTTTATACTATATATGCTTTGGACCCTCATAACTATTATTAATTATTTTTTCCGGTTCGTGGGGACTATCTGTTTTCACTTTTATCTTATATCTATATATTATATACTTATAATTATAATTCTATATATCTATATATATAGTCTTATTTATATATATATATATCTATATATATATAACCATAATTATATATTGTCTATTTATAATCTATTATATCTATCTATCTATTATATTATTATTACTTTATATTTGTATCATTATTAATATATTTATTATATCTTTATTATTATTAATATTACTATATATATTATTATATATATACTATATTTCATATACTATATATTAATTATATATATTTAATATATATTTATTATATATATTATCTATTATTTAATCTCTATATATATATATCATATTATTAGTATTATTATATATTCTATATAATATATATATATATATATATTAATATTATTTATTCATTATATATTATATATATATCATATATATATCTATCTATATATATATACATTAATATATTTTATCTTTATTTTATTTTTTATTATTCTTATTATTCTTCTTTATTATTTAATTATTTTTATGTTTTTTGATAATTAATTACCTTATTTTCTTTTTTTTCTTGTATTTACTTTTCTTAATATTCTTTTTAAATTTTCTTTTTTATAGTTTATTTTAATTTCTATCTTCTGTTATTTACTTATCTTATTTTTAATTATACTTATAAATTTATATATTTTTTACTTTTATTATTGTTATTATTATTATTTTTTTTTATTAATTCTTCTATAATTTTACTGACATATTTATTTATTATACATTACTTTATTTATATTATTTATTATATTATTATTTTATATTTTATATATTAATTTTTTAATTATTTTATATTAATTATTATTATTATTATTTTATAATTAATTTATTTTATTTAATTCTATTATTTTTATTAAAATTTAATTATTATATTTATAGGATTATAGACTATATTTAATAAATTATTTTTAGCATTAAAACTGCATGTGATTTTTTTTATTTATCATTTATGTATCTTTGTGACAAAATTTTTTTCTAAATAATAGCCTAATGTTATATAATTATGAGTTTTTTTGCGATTAATATTTTATTCTACAAAATATTATATATTATTATTTTTTAGCGACTAAAAAACTAATTCTGAGCTTAAAACTCAAATTTTATAAGTGAGTAATATTTAAAATGGCTTTTATAAACTGTTATAATTAACTATTTTTATGTAAATTAGGTATTGTTCTATTCATAAGTAATGCATTATATAATATTATTAATATATTATTATATAATAATATATATTATTAGGGAATTCGAGCTTGCTAGCAATAATCTTGCATCACAACTTTAAAAAATTGATACTCACCTTAATTTTCCATATTTATGTAAAAATTATGTTTCTAATACATTATAATGGAAGTAATAGATATTTAATGAAATAAAGTTAATAAGTCCTTCTGTTGGAGTATACTCTCTGTAATGACGAATTGCATAGTGATCGCAGCCTTGTATCCAGGCGTTTTTCGAGATTCTTCCTGACTCTTTTACCGGTTAGCGATAGTTCTGTGATTCGAAATTCAAGTTCAAAAGGCCTTTTTACCTTGAAGTTTACCTCACGTTGCTCATAGGTAATGATTTCTAGTAAGAATGAGTATTCATGAGTGATTTATTTTATTTTTGATTTTGATTATTTGATCTGACTGTGTACTATTCTGCATAAATTATAAAATAAGAGCACAACTAGTATAACTTTATATTTTACTTCACTTGTACTTATTTTTTTTAAATTATCATTTTCTTTATGCTTTTGCTATTATCTTCTCAAGTACTGAACATAATTAAAATTATTTTAACAATAAGGTTATTTCTGTAATACTTACATATATATATTTATTTATATTCTATTTTTATATATATTTATTATTATAATATTCTATCTAATATATATATATATATTATATATTTAACTTATATCTCTTCTTATTTATTATTCTATTAATTTATATATATATCCTATAATTTCATTTATTAATATAATAATCTTATATTATCTATATTATATTACTATTATATTTTATAGTATATTATTAATTCTCTATATTCTCATTTCCATATTCTATATTATATATATTAATATTATTATATTTTATATGTATTATTATATCTATATTTATATATTATATATAAAATTATTATTTATAATTTAATATTATTATCTCTATTATTTATATTTATATTTATCTATTTATTCTTATTATATATCTTAATATATATTTATAATGTTTGTTAAATTAATAATAATTTACTTATATATTAAATGAAAAATATAGTATATATATATATATATATATTAATAATCTTAATGTATTATCTGTAGTCGGGTGGCTCACAGAATTTTATCTTTAATATTCCAATCATGAAAGCTGGTATTAAGGAGAGTTAGAATGTTTCTCTAGAGTTAAATCCGCAGGTTACACAACTTCTTCGCTAATAAGATAGTTTATAAATTAATATGTTGATAATCATTTTTTCATTTCCTTCCATACGGAGTTCCACTTGACTAATCCGCTTACATAATTTTCATTACGTTTTACTCATGTTTCGTAAGCTCACCACTGAACTACATTAATGGTAACTTAAATATAAAATTAATCGGTACATTTACCCACAAGTAAAACCATTTAGCAATGACCAAAGAGATGACCTTAGCTATATACTAATCATAATATACATTCGTTTTTTGTAAAAGGAGTAAAAGATATTTATTCCATAATACCGACATTATTAAGCTCCTCATCACTTCCTCATGATTTACTATACTAAGTTTCTGTAGTTTAAAGCTATTTATAAGGTCTTAAGAGTATCTTAGTGAGCAGGTCTCAAAAGAAAAAAGAGAAACTTTTTAAACTTTATATATACTATATATATATATTACATTATATATTTATTGATTATATTTAATTTATATATATATTATTATTATATTATTTTATATATACTATCTCTCTTTTATTATTTATTTTATTTTTATATAGTAATAAATACCATAAGAAATTAATATCTAATATATCTTAAATTTTATTATATAATATTTATTTAATTTAATATTTACACATATAAAATCAAGTACAGTGAATAGCACAATAATTACTCTGCTCTACGCTAAATAACTTAGATTATATTTATGTATTGCTCTTCTTTTATTAAACCATACAGTATTCCCTATTTATCATCTCTTTATCAGTACATAATCTATCAATTCACTCACATCATTTCTTGTTTTTTTGTCCTTGTATTTCCAAAAGCCAATTTTCCATTGTTCCTGTACATTCACTACTTCTATTTTGCTAAACGCCAAAAATCACTATAATCACATCATCTTTTATATCATTCCTTATTTAAAATACTACCTAATTGGATTTATCGTTAGTTCATCCCAAAACACCTCCTTACTTCCTTTTCATAGCATCTATCATGTATTGCTGGGGCTACATGCCCTTTACAAATATCTCAAGCTTAATTCAATTAGTTTTTCATTTTTACCTCCTCATGTATTTAAGTCTTTTGAGTCTAGAAAAATTTTACTTTTTCTTTCACTATTTCCCATAATTCTTTTCATAATTTAGCTTACTACTTTCTCTAGCTCTGACCTCTCTCACTCACGTCTCTCTTGTGAAGATC
>JABUQX010014173.1:0-30926 GCA_015478945.1 Trachelipus rathkii
TAAACGACCTTGTTCTTCACCAATCAGTCCCGAAGTCCCTCGACGAAAATTACAGCATATAACTTCCTACAACACTCAATAAACTTTATGTCCCCTATAAATTTCTTACAAGTTTCTCCTTTCTCCTTACCACATTATACAGCGTCATACATTACCTGCTCTCCTGCCAATCCTTGGAACTATTACCCCCCATAAACGCTTTCATTACACAACTTCCAAATCCACATCTCGCCTCCATCGCCTCCGCTCTTTGATAATTTAACTAGTAATTTCATCTGTACCTGCAGATTTTACCAATTCTTGCCACTTCTCACTCTACCCATTGCCTCCTTACTAATAACCTCTATCTCCAAAATACATATTCTGATTCTTGCAGCTCATAAACCGCTCAGCATTCACTACACCTCATCATGTACTGGTTAATATTGCTGGCAGATTATCGAAGTGTTCTTTCCACAACTCCCTCCAACATCCATTTCACTGCAGTTACAAAAGCACCTATCCCCTATTATTATTCTACTAGCAGTTCCGGTTTATTCTCATAAACGGTCTAATCGTTAGTCATTATTGCACGCATCTCACTCTATACCAGAAAGTAGCTTCCTGCCGATTTCGCTTGTTTATGTCTACAATTCATCTCTTCAAAACTTCACTCACATTATTACGAATTACCATCTTGTTTTCTCCTACCGTATACACTTTTGTTTTCTTTTTTTCCTCCTTAATATAGATTCCCAATAGCATTTTCTTTTTGAGATATAGTAGAGATAGGTTAGCATGTCGTGGACGTATATATATTATTGATATCAGACCGCCGATTACTAGAGAGGATATTAGATCAGCTTTTTTAAACCCTTTTAACGCTTCTCATCACCTCCTTCAATTCCATCCATTTTCGCTGTTAACATTCTTACTTCTACTTTTGCACATCCGCACTATTCCTTTGCATCTATTAACAATTGCTCGTCATTCATCTTCTGCACATACTTGCGCCTAGACTTGTGCTCACGTTATCATATGTCTCACATTCACAAAATGATTATTCCGTGAGGACTAGCGGCGAGCTCTTACATACTTAAATCCTGTGAGTCGTTGTCAACAATGATAACTGTCTCCAACTCTAATTATAACGAGCTACTATTCCTTTCGCTTATCAACCTTTCGTAATGATATAATACATGATTAATTAATATGTACTCACATTATATCATACTATATATATCATAATCATTATATAGTATGTATAAAATAAGATGTAGAATTACGTATAGGCGTAGTACATGAGATATAGTTATCTATATGATACTCACTCATAAGTAACTAATGATATATATGATATATCATATATATACTTGCATAATTATTTTATTTTAACATAATAAAATTATTTATGATGTATTTTTAATTATTAATAATATTTATATATATGTTAATGCCAATATATAATATATATATATAGGTAGTACTATGTTTTTTTTTTTTTAGTATGGGAGTGTTGCAGAAATTTAAATATTTATATATATTTATTAATATAATAGTATTTAAGTATTAATTATTATTATGATTAATAACGTATTTATTAGTATAGATTAGGGTATATTATCTTATATCAACCTGGCCCAAATCTAAATTAAGCTGTACTCTTCAGATCAATATCTCCAAATAACTAAGATACATTAATTCGGCAGGAACTGCGTGAAGAAATAGTCATAGGAGAATCAGCCTTGTATGAAATGTGTACAGAAAATGATTTTTTTTTTTTTTTTTTTTTTTTTTTTTTTTTTTTTTTTTTTTTTTTTTTTTTTTTTTATATCCTCAAAACTAAAAAGTTAAGTATGTCCTGTTTAATGAGTCAGAATTCAGCTGTGAGTTGTAAAATGTTGCTCACTCGCAAAAGAATTGTGATTTTTTTTATATTTTTTTATTTTCGTGATATTTTTGATATTAATCAGCATAGGAATTTTTTTTAGGGGGCTCAGGAGCCGACGGGAAGGGCCTGAGATGTCCCGAACTCTGTGCATCTGTTGTCGGTTGTATAACTTCACTGGGGTTATTCTTTTAGTTTTAAAATATAAGAAAAATTCACAGATTTTTTTTCAGTACAATTACATAGCGTCTGAATGTTCTAATATGTTGTGATTTAGTTTTCTTGTAGCTATCTTAGTTTTTATTGGAAGATTAATATAAAAAATATTTAAAAAAAATGTTAAAATATCTTTTTTTTCATTTTCACAACAAAATTTCATACGCTGATTTCCCTATATATGTTTTCAGTTTTCTTATAGTATCCTATGCTTTAGTTTTTTCGGAGAATCTGTATGTGGGTTAACTTCTTCATAGTTTCAATACTATTTATATTATAATTAACTTATATATATATATAATTAATATATATTATATATAATATATATTTAATATATTAATATAATATTAATTATATAGTATATATATATATATAATATATATATAATATATCATATATATTACTTTATATATTATAATTAATTATATAATTTAATAATATATATATTATTATTATAAATTATACTTAATATCTACTCATATAATTATATAATATATATATTCAATCTTGGACAACAATAATTAAAATTCTACGATAAACCTAAATCATAATTGCACATACAAACTCTCACATTTAGTTTTTTATGAAATAATTTTCACAAATATACTTATATATCCATTTGTTCACTATAACATATATTTTGTAATCTCTCTCTCTCTTCTACTCTCTTCTCATATTCGTTCTCACATATCTATGTTTCTTACCTTCAAGCTCTTCATAATCGTGTCTATGTCATATATAATCTTCTCTTCTCTCTCTCCTCTCTCTCTCTCTCTCTCTCTCACTCTCTCATCTCATCCTATATCCCTTTATCTACCTTGATCCATCTAGCACTACTTAACTATAGTCATCTTTTCTACTCTCTGATCCTTCGTCTATTATCATTCATCTCTGTCATATCTTATCTATCTATTCTTCATCTCTCTATCTTATCTTCTCTCTCTATCTATCTCTGTATACTCTATCGTACTCTTTCACTACTCTCGTGCTATCTATCGTCTCACCTCTCTCTCTCTAATCTTACTCTCTCGATCTACTCTACTATCTCTATCTACATACTATCCTCTCTCATCTTCATCCTATATTCATCATCTCATCTTCACGTAGTCTTAGTATATTTACTATTATGCTCTCATTCATTATAGTTAATCTCTATTCTCTATATCTTCTCTCTTCATCTCTCTATCTCTCCTTTATATAACCTCGTATATTCTTACTCTCTATCTCGCTCCTCATCCTTCTCTATCTCATTCTCTTACTCTCCTCCTCATCATCAGTGCTCTTCTCTGCTTCTTCTCTATCAGTCCATCTTCCCTCTGCTCAATATCCTTTTATCTCCCTTCATCTCCATCGTCTCTCTCTCTCAATCGGGAATCATTGTTCCAATCTCTCTCCGTTTGGCTAATCCTTCTCGGTCTCAATCTTTTCATTACTCAGGCGCGAATCGTCTCCTCTGATAACTGAACCTCTCTCTCTCTCCTTTCAGTCAAGGCGACAACCATCGAGGCCTTCCCTCAAGGCTGAAGAGGACGCCAATGGCCTCGATCTGGGGCAATTCGTAAGCGAATGCAGCTCTCTCGATCTACGTTCATCCTACAATTACAAAATGGTCGTTGCGTAGACTCGAAAGAACCCACTTCATCAATCTGTCCTGTAGGAGTGTTAGATTTAGATGGAATTCTCCCTCTTCTCGCATTGCAATCACTGTAATATAGGAGTGTCAAACTGGATATCTCATCGTCCAATCTCTCAGAATCTCTCTCTCTCTCTCTCTCTCTCTCTCTCTCTCTCTCTCTCTCTCTCGTATGGTTTTACCTAAATAAGGTAAAAGACTATTTTGTTAGTTCTCTCTCTCTCTCTCTCTCTCTCTCTCTCTCTCTCTCTCTCTCTCTCTCTCTCTTTTAGTTACTATATATTTCCTCATATATATTTTTATATATGATAGATATTTTATATAATATATATATATATATATATATATATATATATATACAAAGGGAAGAAATAAGAAATTTTGCATACATTGAGGCACCCCTTGGCGGTGTAAGGGGGTAGGGAAGAAAGTAAGAGATTGAGGGGCTCTCGAGTAAAGATGAAAGCTATTTTGGATGGGGGGATGAAGGGTGATACATTATAAAAAAAAATATCCTCACGTTGCATCCTAGAATACTAAGCCCAAATTTTTTAGTGAACACGAGCTATTTGTAACAACCTCGCGTTTTCCTGAGTGGTTTCAATACTGACTAAAAATCAAAGGTGAGACCTGTATTTTTAACCTCGTACTGCTCTCAAATTTGGCCTAAATATCACGATAATGTAGGATTAAGTAATTTAGGAAAAGAGACCCAAAGACCACCTACATGAACTGAAATCATAATAGAACCGAATACGACTTATGAGTAATATATGTCATTATCAGTTCATCACTATGTTTCTCATGACGTATGTCATACGTCATCAGCAGCGAAAGGGTTAAGTTACTGCTTGTAATATGTGTCTCTACAAATTCTCCTGTTTCTATTCTCTATATTATAGCGAATTTAACACCTTTTTTGATCTAACAAATCTGCCACTGATCCTGCAGCGCGTGAAACTACTAAAGATTTCAGCTTCGCTGGTTTTGAAAATTACAGGTCTGCGTACTAATCATTTAGTTCCGGTTCATAATCATGTTGTGGGTGTGTTGCATTTGATTTCGTCTGGGATATATGGCATATCTGGCAGCACCGATGCTTCTAGCATTAGAGTCAAACGAAATCTTAATCTGAGTGGTCAGGAACCTCTTTTCCAAGAAGGAAGCTGGTGCTAATAGGAAAAATCGGCTAGGTTCTCATTCATTATGGGGGACTGTGGTCTCCTGGATGGAGTTTAACTTTGTCGGATAGGCTAATGGTGGCTTTTAGTTTTTGAATTGAAGCCACATACATTTTGTTTAAGCAAAAGTAGCAATCCTGTATATGATTACTTTGCTCCATCCAATACATCGGTCGGCACTCCAAGGGGCAAATGCGCTTTTTTTCCACACCTTTTACAACGACAACCCAACTGGTTTAATTTTAACAATAACATGGTATGGCTGTTTATGTGTGGGGCATGGCTTTTCCCCCTGGTCACCCAAACAGACAATTAAAATAATGTTTAATAAGGTGCCGTTTTAAAAAACAATTGAGTATGATTGGTTTTTCCCGGTTCGACTTTTCCGTAGTATATTCCTCCACATCATTTATACGTACAAAAGACATTCAAGAGAATTTATACAAAACGTTGAGTATCATTACTTATTTTTAAATAATATATCTGAAACATAAATCTGTTTATCTCTGTAAAGAAAAAAAAAAAACTATATATATTATTATATATATATAACAAACTATATCATATTATATATTTATATTATATATATATATTAATATATATAGTATATATATATATATATATTATAGTATATTATATATATATATATATATATATATATAATATATTATTATAATAATATATATAGATATATATATATTATATATAATATATATAATGATATATATATATATATATAATTATATTATATATATATATATATTATAGTTATATATAATATATAATATATATAAGGTGGCTGTTAGCACAAAAAAACAGCCATTTGTGACATAAAACACCATTGTGTATTCTGCGGTAAATATGAGGTCTAAGAAGGCGAAAAAGATTTGGCTACACGTATTTATCGCAATCTAGTACTGAGTGAAAAAATATTTGTTTAATGGTTCGAAAGTCAATTTTTTGGAATGTTGGGAATTTTTTTTTTCTATTTGAAAATTTTAACAAATTTTCAGCATTTTCTAAGACTGACTTTTTGAGACTTTTTCAAAGCATCTCCTGCATTAAGACATTTATAAAATTGCATAATATTTTGATTCATTCCTGTCTGGTCCCATCCTTTGAATCTCATTCAAACCAAATTTCCATGAATTTTAAATACTGCAGCCCTCCCTCCCCAGATGACCCTTGAGTTCTTTGATGCTCTAAAAAAAAAAAAACCACATTTTGTAACGGAAAAAAAAACCCAATCCAAATTAATTGAAAATGGGCATGTATATGCGCTATAACTTCTATCACATGCTGTATGGTTGTTTTTTTTCATTCTGTCAGTGGGGGGTCCGAAAAAACCATAAAAACCCAAATGTAACATACAAAAAAACCCCCTTTGTACAAAAAAAAACATGTGTTTTTACAAAAAAAGTTGGAATTTTTTTTTTATTTTATAAATAAAAGTTGTAGCAGATTAACAGGAGTGGTGGTGAACTGCAAAAAAAAAAAAAAAAAAAAAATTAATATATAAATAACTAGATTTTTGATTTTTCTTAAAAAAAAAAATTTTTAAATTTTAATTTTGATTTAATAAGGTCTGGTGTACGAAAAATAAAAAATAATTGTAAAATTTGAATCACCTACTCTTTTGGAAAGTACAGAGTTTTAAGTCTACTGTGGTACATATAAATGCATATTGTTGTTATAAGCACATTTCATTAAAATTTATTTAACATTTAATGACCCGGGGCAATTTCAGATTTCCATTCCAATCCCCCCACCCCTCACCCTTGACTGGGGGGGGGGCAATTGACTCAGTAACCACGGGAATCAACTCGGAGGCATCGGAAATCCATATAAACATCCCTGACAACAAAAAAAACTAAAAAGTAGCTAAAAACTGCTCATAGCAAGATTTTAAAAAAAAAATCAGCTAAATCTGGCATTGCGGCTAATTTATCATCTTACTTACTACTAACACGTTAGGGAAGCCCATTTCAGCTAGTGCAACCAAATATTGATAAAATTTTATGTGTTTTTTTTTAAGTTTTCAAAAAAATTGGCCCCAAAATATTTTTTTTTTTTATTTTTTTTTAGAAATTTTTTTAAAAATAAGTTATTATTTTTATTTTTTTTAATTTTCTTTAACATTAAAATGAATTTGCCAAAATGCCCATATTTATTTTATAGTCTACGAACTAATTTCTGTAGTGTTATTAGTTTTTAGTTACATGTCACTTGAAAAACAAAAAAAAATGGCCGATTTTTTGTTTCGTGAAATTTGCCTCGGTTACGGTTATCTTTATTTCAAAATATTAAAATTTTACTTTTTCTTTTTTAACTTTATTTTTAATCATATTTTTTTCCATAAAATATGCTTAAAAAAAGATTTAACTAGCATATTGAAAATTGAACACTAATGTGTCACTTCTAAGAAGGGTTTTTTAAAGTGGGTTTTTTTTTTTTTTTTTTTTTTCGGCTTCTACATTGGTTTTTTTTTTTGTAAGACAATTGGTTTTTTTTTTTTTTTTTTTTGTTGAATCTAAAATTATCATGTATTTTAGAAAAAACAAAATAATTTTTCCTGGGATATATAGCTTAGGCCTAGCCATTATAAAGGCGAAAATAATTATATCTTAATTATAAAATTAGTTTTAATAGGTTATGGCAAAAACTGAAAATTTGGTTCTTTTTTTTGTGTAACAGCACTATATATAATATATATGAGTTTCATGCTATATTTCCAAGAAACGGGTGCTATAGGAATCGGTAGGTTTTCATCATTATGGGGGACTGGTCTCCTGGAATAGTTTAAATTGTCCGGATAGGAAAGTTTGCTTTAGGTTTTTTTTTTTGGAATTGAAGCCAACAATACATTTGTTAAGCAAAAGTAGCAATCGTGTATATGATTCCTTTGCTCCATCAATACATCGGTCACTCTCAAAGGGCAATGCGCTTTTTTCCAGCACGCTTTTAAAACCCACTGGGTTTAATTTAACATACATGTAATGCCTCGTTATGTGTGGGGCCCCATGGCCTTTTCGCTGTCACCCCACGCACCTTATATGTTTATAAGCGTTTTAATTAAAAACATTGTGGTGATTGGTTTCCGTTGCTTTTCGTTTAGTATAATTCCACATACGTAGCAAGAAGAATTCGAGAATTTATAACAAACACGTTTGGTAACTCATACCTTTTAAATATATTAATCTGAACAAAATGAAACTCATATAATATTTATGTAATATATATGATATATATATTATTATATATATTATATATTATATTTATATATTATATATATATATATAATATATATATATATATATATATATTATATATATATATAATAATTATATTATATATATTATTATATATACTATATATAATATATATTATATATATATTATATATATATATATATAATATAATATAATATATATATATATATTAAAAAAAAACTCAAAAACTACACATACACAACCTTTACACTGAAAAACAACTTTGTAACTGGAGCATACTACAAAATTCGCAGCGAGAACATATCATTTTCACGATGGCAGGTTCAGCATGATCAGTAAATGACTCATAACGACAATTGTGATTTGACTACGTCATTTTCGACAAACATCATCGCATTCAGGACAACTAAACCTACATAGAACACCTATTCCGGTTTTAGTTCCTAAAAATCATTTGTGACGCAGTGTTATTAGACTTGCTTACTGTTTGATAATTATATGTTAACAGTTTTATAATATAATATAAATTATAATTTATGTTTGTTTTGCATTGTAATTAATTAATTATAAGAAGTTTTATAATTGGTTTTAAAAGAAGAGGCTCAAAGCAATTGCAATTACATCGTTATAAAAATTCTTTAATTGTTTCATGATTTTTTTCAATTCTCAAATTAATTATAAATCAACCCTTTTTGTTTAATGTTTTAGCCTCTTTGTTTTAGGGTTTAATGCTTAAACCTCCTAATCTTAGGGTTTAATGTTTAAACCCTTAATCTTTGGGTTTAAGCTAGTTTGCATTGAATAAAAATGGCATTATTTTTGTAGTAAAATTATTGATAATTTTTCTTCTTATTTTGACATATTTTTACATATATTATTTTCAGGATATCAGAATATGATAAAGTAGTTGTTTTGGGAAATTCTACTTACAAATTCTACTTAGAACAACTCGAGGGTCCCAAAGTAAGTTTTAGATAGAACTTTACAGGCAAAATTCAAAATGTATTAAATTTTTTTCTTTAAAAAATTATAGAGAAAGTAATATAGTTAGAATTCAAAAAGTATTAAATTTTTTCTTTAAAAAATTATGAGAAAGTAATATAGGTATACTTTAAAATTTTTCAGGTATGTGTTATGTCAGATGATATTTCTACTAATGATTTATTAAGTTACATTAAATGTAAACAACCACTTCTGCCACGAAGAACATTATGGATTCTTGTAACTGAGATTGAGTTTCTCTTCTTTAAAAGTGTATATAAATTGTGTTCAGATTTAAGATGCAGTTATCCATTGCAAACAACACATTCAACTTATAAAGTTGCCTCAGATTCTGAAGCCTTGAATACTTTTGATGAGATGAAACAATCATTGAATGTGATTGAAAGAAAAGTGAAGAGTGTCTTGAATTTTGAGTCTGATTTCATGTTATTTCCACCTATACCACCAGCAATGATTATTGATTCTTCTGTCTCACACCAGGACCTTCATAAATTGATGGTGAAGCATTCAAAGTGCCATATTATTACAGATAAAATGGCTTCCTGTTTCAGTAATATTTTTGAAAAAGTCAGTTTGAATTTTGCTCGTATTACTTTGTCGGCTTTAAATAACATGGGAATCTCTGCAGATCCTCTTGAAACTTATTTAAATTGTCAGCTAAATCAAATAGATCTTATTTATGGCAGTGCTTTTTTTTGTCAAATTGTGTTCTATAACACCATAAATGAAAGTAGTGTTTTCGTTTTGTGATCATCTTTACTTCTTCAGAACCAGAAGGATGGTTGTTACCTTTAACCAATCCAAACTTCATGTGATTGTTCTCAGTAAGTAGTAAAGATATAGTTAGTGATGATGAAGATGAAGGAACGGACATTGCAAGTAAGACTGTTTTATATGAATCTGAAAAGAACTCTCTTTCTGATGGTAAAATTGTGTTCTCAAGTTCCAATAAGAAGTGTCAGTATGAAAAATTTGATATTACAAAGAAAGAGTATGTTAAAAGTGATCGCTCATTTACAGAATGTAAAAGTTCAACTGCCGCTGTATCTCACAGAACCTCATCTCAAATAAAAGAGAAGACTACAGTGTCTGAAAAAGAAACGGAAAAATCTGAAATTGATCCAAATGTCCAACAAATAAAAAAAACAACAAAGTCAAATAAAATAGAACAAATATGTGATATCAATGAAATAGCTGCTGATCATATACCTTTAACATTTCTTGGCTGCTTGGAATCAGATGCTAAACCTGAAGTCCTCACTACTTCCTCTGACATAGACTTAAAGTTTGAACAAGAATTGGAATCAGAGATATTTGATGATCATGAAGAATTTTCTGATGAAGAATTATACAACGAACTTTTTAATGATTCAGTGGTATTATTTCGATACAATTCCTCTGAAAGTGAATTCGATGAAAACGTGTCCTCTAAGCCTGGAGAAGAACGCATTTCAATGAAAAAATTTTTTCTGAAATAAGCCAAACACTCCTAAACTTTAAAGACTTTGGTAATATAAATCGATTATAATTGCAAATGATGATATTAAAAATTATTTGAAATGCGTGGAAGAATTAAATTTTAAAGATTATTCCTATTTGATATGAAATTTCCAATAAATTGGGAAACGAAATTAAATAACAAAAAAAATTTCTTCTTTGTTGTCGCTCTTCACTAAAAACATACATTTTTTTTGTTATGATAAAAATTAATTTTAATAACTAATGAATTACCAATGAAAGAATGCAGCTCTAGATTTTGTAAACACGCTCTTCGTGTCTACCATTTGAAAAGTAATTCTGATAAATTACTTACTGAGAGGCTGAATATCTTAAGAAATCTTAATATAACATTGTCAAATATACCAAACATTAACACTAAAGTAATTTTTGCTCCTTGTTTTCCACAAAAGTGCTTAGATATCCAATCAATTTGTTGTTCTACACACCATTTCACAAAATCACAGACTCGATTTTAATCAAATTTAAGTCCATGAATAATATACAATGGTCAAATTTTATCGAGATAAAGGCTAGGCGTTTTAAAAAAATGTGGTCTAGTTTGATTTACAGTCACTACAGCCTAAAAGACGTACCCATAAAAATATCTGAAAAGTTCTATTCTCTTGGCCATTCCTACACTCCTGTTAGTTGGACTTCTATTTCTAAATTAGATTTTCCTTTCGAATCGAGACAGATGTGGACTCAAAAACTCATATCAATATATTTATACATACAGTCGTATTTGAACGCCCCTAAATCTAGTAATATAGTTACTAAACTTGATCCAAAACCATTAAACTTAAATGCTGACAGTGAGGGTAGCACATCTAACAGAAGTAATGTAAAAAAAATTATTACGGAAAAGAAAATTGAAGATGATAGCTTGCCTAATTCGAGTACTTTTATAGTTGATAAAGAAGATTTTAGTAGAAATGGAAAAACAATTAAACAATGACAGTGTTGAGGCAGATGGTCAGATGTCTTCCTTAGAAATATCCAATCAGAAAGATGAGGATTATGGTACTTAATATATATTCACAATGATGATATTAAAGATTATAATTAAAATGTGTGGAAGAAATTAAAAATCTAAATTTAAGATTATTCCTTTTGGGATATGAAATTTCGATAAATTGGGAAAGAAAATTAAATAAAAAATTTCTTTGTTGTCTCCCACTCAAACATACTTTTTTGTTATTGTTGCAGATATTAGTTTCATAACTAATGAATTACCAATGAAAGAATGCAGCTCTAGATTTTGTAAACACGCTCTTCGTGTCTACCATTTGAAAAGTAATTCTGATAAATTACTTACTGAGAGGCTGAATATCTTAAGAAATCTTAATATAACATTGTCAAATATACCAAACATTAACACTAAAGTAATTTTTGCTCCTTGTTTTCCACAAAAGTGCTTAGATATCCAATCAATTTGTTGTTCTACACACCATTTCGTGTTGCATGAGGTTATGTTTAATAAATTTAAGCCATGTTTGTTGGATGGTAATTTTATATATATTACGGAAAAGGCTAGGCGTTTTAAAAAAATGTGGTCTAGTTTGATTTACAGTCACTACAGCCTAAAAGACGTACCCATAAAAATATCTGAAAAGTTCTATTCTCTTGGCCATTCCTACACTCCTGTTAGTTGGACTTCTATTTCTAAATTAGATTTTCCTTTCGAATCGAGACAGATGTGGACTCAAAAACTCATATCAATATATTTATACATACAGTCGTATTTGAACGCCCCTAAATCTAGTAATATAGTTACTGAATCGGAAACGGAAACGGTTAAATTTAAATTCTTACAGTGAATTATTTAAAAGTAATTCAAAAATCATTATGTCGGAAAAGAAAATTGAAGATGATAACCTACCTAATTCGAGTTCAACTAGTAATCAAAATATTGAAATGGAAAAACAATTAACAATACAGTGTCTGAGCAGTGTCAGATGTCTTCCTTAGAAATATCCAATCAGAAAGATGAGGATTATGGTACTATAATATATATTGCAAATGATGATATTAAAGATTATTTAAAATGTGTGGAAGAAATTAAATTTAAAGATTATTCCTTTTGGGATATGAAATTTCCGATAAATTGGGAAGAAATAAATAAAAAAATTTCTTTGTTGTCTCCCACTCAAACATACTTTTTTGTTATTGTTGCAGATATTAGTTTAATAAGCTTTGAATTACCAATGAACGAATGCCTTTCTAAATTTTGTAAAAACCCTCTTCATACCCAATATTTGGAAACTTCTGATATATTACTGGCTAAGAGGCTGAATACCCTAAGAATTCTTGATATAAAATTGTCAGATATACCAAACATTAACACTAAAGTAATTTTTGCTCCTTGTTTTCCACGAAAGTTCTTAGATATTGAATCAAATTTTACACCCCATTCCGTGTTGCATGAGGTTATGCTTAATAAATTTAAGCCATGTTTGTTGAATGGTGAATTTAAACAAATTATGGAGAAGGCTATACATTTTAAAAGAAAGTGGCTTAATTTTGCTGAGAATCTCTACCGAACAAAAGACCTACCAGAAAATTTTGATAGGAAGTTTTTTTCTCTTGCCCTTTCCTACAATACTGTTAGTTGGACTTCTATTTCTGAATTACATTTTCCTTTCGAATTCAGAAAGATGTGGACTGAAAAGCTCATTGCAATATATTTATATGTTAAGTCGTATTTGAAAACCACTAAATCTAGTAATATAGTTACTAAACCTGATCCAAAACCGTTAAACGTAAATGCTAACAGTGAGGGTAGTACATATTTTTCCTGACGAAGTAATGTCAAATATTAATATTTAGGAAAAAAAAATTGAATTTGATTTATTGTTTAATCGGTACTTTTATAGTTGATAAAGAAGATTTTAATAGAAATGAGAAAAACTTTGATCAACACATACAGTGTCTAAACGCAAATTTTTTCCTTAGAAAATCAACCAATTCAGAAAGAATGGAGGAATATGGCTACTATATAAAAATATATTGGCAAATAATATTATTAAAATTTTATTGGAATCGTTTAATTAGTTAATTAAATTATAAAAGATTATTCTTTTTGGGATATGAAATTACCAATAAATTGGGAAGAAATAAATAAAAAAATTTCTTTCTTGTCTCCCACTAAAATCTATGTTTTTGTTATTGTTGCAGATATTAGTTTAATAACTAATGAATTACCAATGAACGAGTGTCATTCTGGATTTTGTGAAAACACTCTTAGTGTCCACTATTTGAATAGTAGTACTTCTGATAAATTACTGACTGAGAGTCTGTATACCTTGAGAGTTCTTGATATAAAATTGTCAAAAATACCAAACATTAAGACTAAAGTAATTTTCGCTCCTTGTTTTCCACGAAAGTGCTTAGATATCCGATCAATTGTTGATCTTACACACCATTCCGATTTACATGAGGTTATGCTTAATAAATTTAAGCCATGTTTGTTAGATGGTGATTTTAATTATATTAATGAAAAGGCTACATACTTTAATAACAGGTGGTTTAATTTGGTTCAGGATCTCTACCGCTCAAAAGACTTACCAAGATATTTCTCTCATGAGATGTTTTTTTCTCTTGACCATTGGCCTGTTAGTTGGACTTCTTTTTCTGATTTAGATTTTCCTTTTGAATTCAGAAAGGTGTGGACTGAAAAGCTCATTGCAATATATTTATACATTCAGTTTTATTTGAAAGCCCCTAATTCTTGTAATATAGTTACTGAACCTGATCCAAAACCATTAAACTTAAATCCTGACAGTGAGTGTAGCACATCTGACAGAAGTAATGTAAAAAATATTATTACGGATAAGAAAATTGAAGATGATAGCTTGCCTAATTCGAGTACTTTTATAGTTGATAAAGAAGATTTTAATAGAAATGGAAAAACCTCTGACAATACAGTGTCTGAGCAGTGTCAGATCTCTTCCTTAGAAATACCCAATCAGGAAGATGAGGAATATGGTACTATAATATATATTGCAAATGATCATATTAAAAATTATTTGAAATGTGTGGAAGAAATTAAATTTAAAGATTATTCCTTTTGGGACATGAAATTTCCAATAAATTGGGAAGAAATAAACAAAAAAATTTCTTTCTTGTCTTCCACTCAAACCTATGTTTTTGTTATTGTTGCAGATATTAGTTTAATAACTAATGAAGTACCAATGAACGAATGCCTCTCTAAATTTTGTAAAAACCCTGTTCGTGCCCACTATTTGGAAACTTCTAATAAGTTACTTATATTACTGGCTAAGAGGCTGAACACCCTAAGAATTCTTTATATAAAATTGTCAGATTTACCAAACATTAAGACTAAAGTAATTTTCGCTCCTTGTTTTCCACGAAAGTGCTTAGATATCCAATCAAATTTTACATCCCATTCCGTGTTGCATGAGGTTATGCTTAATAAATTTGAGCCATGTTTGTTTTATGGTAAATTTGAAAATATTGAGAAGGCGGCTATACATTTTAAAAGAAAGTGGCTTAATTTTGCCGAGAATCTCTGTCAAACAAAAGACCTACCAGAAAATTTTCATAGGAAGTTTTTTTTTCCTGCCCGTTCCTACAATACTATTAGTTGGACTTCTATTTCTGAATTAGATTTTCCTTTCGAATTCAGAAAGATGTGGACTGAAAAGCTCATTGCAATATATTTATACATTCAGTCGTATTTGAAAGCCCCTAAATCTAGTAATATAGTTACTAAACCTGATCCAAAACCGTTAAACGTAAATGCTGACAGTGAGGGTAGTACATCTGGCAGAAGTAATGTAAAAAATATTATTACGGAAAAGAGAATTGAAGATGATAGCTTGCCTATTTTGAGTACTTTTATAGTTGATAAAGAAGATTTTAATATAAATGGGAAAACCATTGACAATACAGTGTCTGAGCAGTGTCAGATTTCTTCCTTAGAAATACCCAATCAGAAAGATGAGGAATATGGTACTATAATATATATTGCAAATGATCATATTAAAAATTATTTGAAATCCGTGAAAGTAATTAAATATAAAGATTATTCCTTTTGGGATATGAAATTACCGATAAATTGGGAAGAAATAAATAAAAAAATTTCTTTTTTATCTCCCACTCAAACCTATGTTTTTGTTATTGTTGCAGATATTAGTTTAATAACTAATGAATTAACAATGAACGAGTGTCATTCTGGATTTTGTGAAAACACTCTTCGTGTCCACTATTTGAATAGTAGTACTTCTGATAAATTACTGACTGAGAGTCTGTATACCATGAGAGTTCTTTATATAAAATTGTCAAAAATACCAAATATTAAGACTAAAGTAATTTTCACTCCTTGTTTTCCACGAAAGTGCTTAGATAGCCGATCAATTGTTGATCTTTTACACCATTCCGATTTACATGAGGTTATGCTTAATAAATTTAAGCCATGTTTGTTAGATGGTGATTTTAATTATATTGAGGAAAAGGCTACATATTTTAATAACAGGTGGTTTAATTTGGTTCAGGATCTCTACCGTCCAAAAAAACTAACAAAACATTTTCTGTTTTTTGATCTTGGCCATTCCTTCAATCCTGTTAGTTGGACTTCTCTTTCTGAATTAGATTTTCCTTTCGAATTCAGAAAGATGTGGACTGAAAAGCTCATTGCAATACATTTATACATTCAGTCGTTTTTGAAAGCCCCTAAATCTAATAATATAGTTACTAAACCTCATCCAAAACCGTTAAACGTAAATGCTGACATTGAAGGTAGTACATCTGAAAATAATAATGTAAAAAACATTATTACGGAAAAGAAAACTGGAGATGATAGCTTTCCTAATTCGAGTTCCACCAGTTATCAAAATGTTGAAGAGTTTAAATTAGATTGTGAAGAAGTGCTTATAAGTGAAGAACTTGAGAGGGAAATTCTCGAAGCAAATGATGAGGAATGTTTTATTTAAGGTTATTTTACTTAAAAAATTATAAATTAAATTTATTCTATAAAACAATAAATTTTTATTTTACCTTATTTGACGACATAATTATAAATTTTATAAGCTATAAAGGAAACCCAAACATTTTTCAAACCTTTATCAATCCCCAATCTGCCGACCAAAGACTTACCAGACCAGTAAAAAACTTAACTAGTAAAACTAAAATAGTTTGTTAATAAATTAATAATTTGTTTAAAAGACATTTCCTTGAAAGAAACTGACTTCTTACACTAAAATTAGTTTATTAACCATAAGCAAGATACGAGCCATTCGTCATACAGTACTAATGTAACATCTGAAAGTGAGCATCATACAAGTAAAAAAAAAAAACGGAGGATCAAGGAGGGAACCTTACACAAATATTCATATATTTGGTACAACAAAAAATACCGGAATCCTTAATTTTCACATAGAAAACTTAATAATTATTTTTTCTTATTTCCAAATTTTTATAAAGATAATTTCTTCCCCCCCGTTAACGTACCCCACCTTGTCGGGGTGGGGGGGCTCAAATACTTTTTTCGAATGGTATCTGAGAAGAATTGCGTTATTGTTTTGTTTGGTTTTTCTCCCTCTTTTTGTGGTTGCCCTACTTTCCATTTATGTTCTATAGTTTATTATTATTATTATCCCCCCTCACAGAGGTGGCCTCGTTGTCATCGAGAGGTCACACAGACCCTTTGTGCGTTTCATAACTAGTCAGAACTTTCATTCTTTTTATATATTTTTTTTGTTATTACTCCTCTCCCTTATTATTATTATTATTTTTATTTTATTTTTCTTATTCTTGATATTCAATTTTTTATAGTTATTTTTATTTTTAGTCTTATTATTTTTCTCTTTATTATATTATACTTTATGTATACTGTTCGTTTTGCCCGTCCCTTTTCCTCCATGATCTGTATGTACTACCATACATATTTTTGGTCTCTCTTTTGAGAGAGTCTCCAATTTCCTCCTGAATCCTGGTGGATATCGTTCCGTTGTCTCTGTTCCTCTCTTGTGCCCTCTCCTTCCCCGTGACTGTGGGTTTTTCACCAGTTCAAAACTCGGTTGTTCTTTGCCTTTTTCTCCGGGCTCGCTTTATTTTGGAGATCCTGAACCTTGGCCTAAACCACTTAGAGATGAGGCTGTCCTGCACTTGGGTGTTTTAAATCTGGGCTTGCGCGTCTTATCTCCGTGTGGTGAACGGCTTGCATTTTCTCATATTAAGGACTGGACGCGGAGTTCCGGGAGGCTTTGCCAAGGCCACACCCATGGCCCACCCTACGAAGTGGGATTTCTAGAGGATGAATCGTCTCCGGGCGTGTGGTGGAGGCGATTTCCTAAGTTAGGCTCCCCAGGGATATATTCTATTGTTTTATATTCATATGTGTTATTATATTTGTGTCATTATTGCAGTGCTGAATTTTGATAGTCGTGTCTTTAATGGGTTATCTTAAATTAAAAAAGTTAATAAAACTTCAAGCGGCATAGTTGAAAGATAATACTGACTCTCTCATCCGTTTGCTTCCCATTTCCATAGCCTTCTTTCCTGCTGCTTGCCAGTCCAGTGTCCAAACAGGGGCTTCGACGACCCTTGTTGATGAAATGGGTTGAGTTCTCCCTTCCCTAACTTTAGGTTATTGCTCATTTATTACCCATTGTTCAGGTTTCCGACTTTTGCTGTTTTCTGTGGACTAACCCTTCACATGACCTGTCACGAGTAGGCTGTTTATCTTCATCGTCTGCCAATCTCGATCGATTGTACAACGGTCCAGCCTGCCGCATGTTGTGATGCTCTCGAGCGCCAGCTGAGTCTTGTTGCGTACCTTTTATCAGACTATTCTGCTGATTGTTCTTTATGTTAGTATTAATCGATTTATGTTATTTTCCTTTTAGCCTTATGTGGACTGGTTTGTGGTAACTTGCACCTTGCTTGGTACTTCAGGTTTGAGAGTGAGGTTATACGAGAGACTCGATACTTCTCCAATGGAAAAGTGAATATATTAGGGATTTTATATATAGATTTCTTATTCTAAACATGCCATAATTTTATTATTTAGTAATGTGTAATGTCTATAAGTACAGACATGATCTCCCGATGAGATCATATTATCTTCTTTTTTCATACACTTAATCGCCAGTTTGTTGCCTTGTCCTTGACTACTCAGTTGTGACGCGGGTGAGTGCCTGCAGGTTCCTGTCTTGATTTGATCGTTACCTTATTCTTCATGTGGAGACTGTACAAGTCTTTTCTAGAATGTATAAACTATTACGTCTGGTTTTTCTTTAGCATCATCGGTGCGTTGGTGGGCAACACACCTGCTTTACCATCAGGAAGGGTGTGGTTCGTGATACAGAGTACTTATATAAAAGTGAAATATCATTTAATCATATATAACATTTTGGATATTTAATTTGCCGATTAATTTATAGATTATTATCTATCTTGGATTATTTACCAGTATTATATATCCCTAGTATATTATTTATTAAATTATATAAATTTTGTATCTATCTGAAGTTCAATATATTTTTATTTATATTTTATATTATATTTTTAATATATATTATTAATATTGTTATTTCACTTTTATTTATATTTATGTTATTTGTTTATATTATTATTATGTTTATTATTTTGTATTATTTATTTTTGATTTTATGATATTATTATATTATATTGCCCTTTTTATTTTTTTTTGTCTCAAATTGAATATAAAAATTAAAATTTATATTGTTAATACTTATGCCTAATAAATTTGCCGTGATGTCAAAATTTTATACATAAGTTTCAAAAAATCTATATAACGTCCTGTTTTGAGATACTCAATCAAATCAGAAAAAATAGAACTCACTCAAGATACTCTCTCTCATAAAGAAAACGCGATTTCCAAGTAAGGGATGTAGATTTCAGGTATAAGAATTGTGACTCAATCTCTGATGCAAGATTCACAAGAATCCGGTAAGGGTAGCTATAATTCGCGGAAAAGTTCCTAATACTTCGATGTATCTTATGAACTTACGAAAAGGAAAGAGTATCTTCAACAGAGGGGCTTGTCTTTTTGTTGAAATAAAATCCGTCTACTTTATTTTGAGGTCCTGATGTAACTCTTGTTTGCGCTATCATTAAGAGAATATTAATAGATATTTATTTTTTGAAACTTTGTTCCATTGAACCTGTTGCAAAGACAAACAATTGTTCTGTTACTTGTTTCATAAAGAGCGTAAGTTTATAGCAGAACTTTTGTTTCTGCTCTTCATAAAGAGAATAAGTCTGGATATCGAGCATGTTGTACCTCTACATATACCTCGTACGGTTTCCCTCATAGGCATATCGGAGATGTCACACGATTAGTCTATGAGACTACAGCGTATAACGGTCATCCTATGTTTTCTTACCGCATATACAGCGCGGAAGTGACTTTTCAGAAGATATCACCACTCTTACACTCGTCAAGTCCTCCTCTACTATAGTAATTTAGTATTTAAAGTATGTCTGTCATCACAGATAAATTTCTCGTTAGGGCATATCTTTAACTATAACCTACATGTATTATTATACTCTCTATCTTATATTAATTCCATATGATGGTATAGTTTGGTTTTTTGCTTCTCATTTGTGAGGGTTTTTGTATGCCACATCAGATTATCACTCACTATATGCGGTTTACCCTGGTAGATAAGCCTATAATATTTAATAACTTATGTGGCATTTATCCATATCTAATTTTTCTGAATTGACAGCAGACTCACATTTTAATTGATCTGTTATAGCATAGTCGGTGAATATTTAAGTTGTTATCTCCTTATATATTATATCGGGTATATAAATAGTCAGGGCTTTTATGTACTATATTTCTTATTTTTGTTTTGACTTTATATCTAGTATGTATGATTACATCTGGTACCGTTGATTAGTATTTTGTTCTTTCTAGTACAGTACCTATAATACACTACCCTTATATCTGTATTTTCAAAATACTAAATAGTATAATTCCATATTTATGCTTCATTATGATATATCTATCTTCTTTTCGAAATCTCATCCACTATATATTTAGATATATATCATAGTCTTTATTATTTATGATATTACTCACTCTTTATCTCAATTCTTACCTCTATTATCCTCATGATCATCTATTAATTAGTATATATAGGTAGTCTATATGATATACCATATTTTATTATGGAGATAGTTATTGTCATTTTTTCGAGCTCTTACTAGTTATTCTTAAATTACTTTATTTTGTATCTATCTATTTAGTTATTTCATATGTACCCTATCTCTATATAGATTTCCCATTTCACCTTCGATATATGGAGACTCTTTAGATTTTGCTTTGCACCTCTTCTGATTCAGGTCACCAATGATTAAATCTTATAGTATGTCCACAGTTTATTATGTTACATTGTGATGCGGGATATGATATCTTGCATATCTCTAATATCTGGTGAGTAATATTCTAAATTAGATTAATGAATTAGCATGAATTTCTACTGTATAGTTGATCTCTTACTCTGTGAGATTTTCTCACAACTGAGATAAGCTGAGATTTTCCTGTACTCACTGTCAGGGATCTATCATGTTCAGGTGTTTGGATTTGTATAGACTATCTACATCACGTACGGTAAGGCTTCACAGTAGCCATACTCCTTTGGTAGAGATAACCTTACTGTTATATAATTTATCACTCTATCATATATTTCAAAGATACTAATATGCGAATTATTTATATAATATAATAATACATAGAATAATAAATTAGATCACTCAATAATACACAGATAATAATTTATCTACTCGTTTGGCAGCGAATAAACATATATTTAATAATTCATCTAAAGAGTTGTATAAATATAATCATATAACGAATGCTATACGGACTCCAGTGAGCATCTTTGAACACATAACATATATTTTTATCTTTCACTCCCACTGTTATAATATATATTTTATATATATACCATGACATTTCCTTAATATGAATCTTGTTTAGAACGCTCTATTATATTTCGAGATTGTTAGATCTCAAGTTGATGAGGCGTTTTGGTTGAGGAACGATTCATGTATCTGATTAACGATAATAATGCACTTTCATTATATTAGAGCCCTTGCAACTATGAAATAATTGTATCGTTATGGGAAAATCTCTTAAGAAATTTAGTATCTATTCATATAGCTTGTAGCGGTTCTACTAGAGACTAGTCATATACTAGCTTTTATCCATTAATCTTATATTATATATATATTATATATATATATATATATATATATATATATATAGTATATATATATATATATATAGTATATATATATATATATATATATATATATATATATATATATATATATATATACTGGTAATATATATATATATATAATATATATATATATATATATATATATATAATATATATATATATATATATATATATATATATATATATATTATATATTATATATATATATATATATATATATATATATATATATATACCGTTATATATATATATATATATATATACATGTATAGATAAACATATAGATATGAAATATCATAAAAATATGTCTATATACTTTTAAATATATATATATATATTATATATATATATATATATATATATATATATATATTATATATAATAATATAGTATATAATATATATATACTATATAATATATATATCAGTGGCATTGCAGTGACCCAATTATGCCAGTTCTATGCATATATATATATAGTATTATATATATATATATATATATATATATAATATATTACTATATATATAAATATATATATATATATTTACTATATATATAGTTATAATATATATATATATATATACCAAAATTTCAAGATTGAAATTTAAAGAAATTTATAGAAAATATATATAAAATTTATCTTGATTATGTAAAAAATATATTTAAATATAAAGACAATAAAAATAACTTGCTTTAAATGACTTTTAAAATAGACATATTTGATATTTTTTAGATGTTTAAGGAACTAGCTACGTATAAATAAAAATGTTCAGAGATGCTCCAAGCCAACCCAGCTCTATCACAGCAGCAACAAGCTCCCAGCTGAAAAATAAATGGGAGCCTTTTAAAAGTTGGTACTTTTAAAAGCCAACTTTCCTAAATCTATATTTTTTGGAATTATTTGATGGCTATATATATATATGATATACAACTTACAAGAAGAATGACCAAAAAGTTGCCTCAAAATGTGATCCTTTTTATACTGTGATAAATAAGCCAAATGTGGGCTATGAACCTTTAAATTTATAAAATTTATTATAATTAAACAGGGATCTCTGCCTATTAAGGCATACTTTATGGGTCTATCCATTTTTTGCATACCAAAATAATGGAAGTTGGCCGCTCGATAATTTTTGAAAACTTTTATATTTTGCATGGCGTTAATGTTATCCCTGGAAAGTTCAGAACCACCATTCTTTTTTGTAGATTTACTCTAGTTGTAACAGGGTGAGCCAAATGTTGACCGGTGGAGCAAACATTATCACTTAATAGAGAGCTAAGATTGAAATTCTTATCCTATTTCTCTATTCTCCAAATATCCAAAAAAAAAAAAGAATAGAAGAGTGATTTTGGTTAGGGATACTTTAAGGTACATTTGCCTTTCCGGTTTTTTTTGGGGAAAATAATGTTTCACCATGAAAATGAATCCGAAAAATTGTGTTAAAAATCGAAGAAATTTCCGTTTTCGTTAATTGATTATTTATATTTAGGAAGGAAAATTTCTCGATATAAAATTTTGTGTAATGATACATACTAAAGTAGGGTTTAACTTAAATCTCATTTGAGGTTTGTTAAATATTTTTAAAACAATTTTTAACAGGGTGTCCAAAAATAAATTTTTAGAAAATGCGGTAACTTTTGAAAACCTTAATATCTCTGATGGGGTAAGTGCTTAAAATCTGAAGTTTTCACACATTATAACTAGCTACCAATAGATGTTCCTTCAACCTGCAAATATTGACTTTTGGTATTTGCTTGTTTTAAGAAATACAGCCATTCCAAGAAAATGCCAAAAAAAAAAAAAAAAAATTTTAAAAGTTGTTTTTAAATGAAGTTTTCAGCTATATTGTTTTCTAATTATTATTATTTATTATAACCATTTTTACAATTAGAGAAAGGTTTTTTAAGTAGCAAATAGATTATATTTTAACCATATATAAAAAATTTAAGGTAAATAACTTACCACCTACTAAGTCAAAAAAATTTTTCCCAGAAGTTGGAAAAAAATTTTTTTTTTTTTTTTTTTTTGTGCAAAAAAAAATTCCTACAGACCTAGTGAAATCTCTAAGAATTAAGATATTCAGAATTTTGACTTAGATGCATATTGGGAAGTCTATTTTTTAACATTTCATGTAAAAAATTTAAAATATTAAAGCTTAATTTTTATAGTTATTAAAGTTTTTTCAATTATCAGGGTAAAATATCGGTCGGCGACGCGTCGGGGAAGCCGGTCAGTATAAAACTTGTAAAAAAAATGTCCATTTTTTTTTTAGATTCAAATAAATATTTTGCCGGACGGACATGTATGGTAGAACTATAAGATTGTTAATGTTTTCTATGCATATCTTTCTTCTATCTAGTTTAAAAGGATAAAAAAAAAAAGTTCAACGTGAAATGTATGTATCCTCGATATAGAAAAAAAAAAAAAAAAAAGTGAGACTGTGGTTTCGATGATTAAAATTGCAATATATTATTTTAACTTACTATTAAAATTATTTTTCTATTTTCTGTCAGAAATATGAATAATAATTCATGTGAAAAATTTTCGTGGCAAGAAAGTTCAATGTGAAAATGTGCGTACATAGGCCTTCTCGTAATATAAAGTTGCCAATTTTTGTTAGAAGGTTGAAATAAATTATTATTATTATTATTAGAAATTATATAAAAATTATGTCATAATATCATTTTTTCAAATGGTTAAATGAGGGAAAAAAAAATGAAAAAAAAAATTCGAAGTTGAAAAAAATTAAAACGGTTTGCAAAATGTTAATAAAATATAACTTAGACAACTTGATTTTAATCCAATTAATTCTATAATTATTATTAGAGATATGATATATTAAATTATAATTATAATTAGTTTGGACGAGCACAAAGAAATAATATTTAATGAACCGTCTTTCCCCGACGCCACTGACTGGTTTTTTCCCAGAATTCAATTTTTTTTTAAATTGAATTTTTCAAAAAAATTTTAAAAATATTCTTTTCGAATGTTTATTATTTCGAAAAAACAAAGAAAACATAGGAAACTCTAAATGTGAGAAAAAACTATTTAGTATAGATGTAAACTTAAAATTTTCGATTTTTCATGAATTCATTAAAAAAAACAAAACGGCGATTTTTGACCGATATATGTGCATTTTCGGTATATATATATATATAATATATATATATATATATATACTATATTATAATATATAGTATATATATATATAATATAATATATAATAATATATATATATATATATTATATATATATATATAAAAAAAATAAACGAAATCACACACACACATTTTTTTTAAGATAAAGAGGTCCGTATATATTTTTTTTATTTACAATCAACATGGTAAGAGCGACACAAGCACACTTCAAAATCTTAGCTTGCATAACTGAATTAATGTCGCGCTTTACTGTGCTCCACTGTAAACTGCGGAAGAATTCCTGCTGATATCATACATGTTTGAGCTTGAAAATATTGATGAGTAATATATATAAATATTATATATATATATATATATATATATATATATATATATATATATATATATATATATATATATATATATATATATATATATATATATATATATATATATATATATATTGTTTAAATGATGATAACGTACCTCAATAAGATAATGTGGTATTTCCTCTTTATTCCTTTTTCATATGATGGTGACGGATAATGGATAATTATGTGGATGGGTCAATGAATCTCATTAATTATGATGATGATATATTCTTTGTATTTCGGTAATATTTTTCTATCTCTTCTGGTTGCGCAACCTATATTTTTCTTGTTCTTGGTTAATCTTTCAATGTCTCTTTGCTCCTGTTTCATATGTCTCTTTTCTCCTGTTTCATATATTCTTCTCTTCTTCTGTTATATTCTCGGGATTGTCCTTCTACTGATGATCTTAAATACTTAGTATTAATTCTTTCATTAAACAAATAATTAAATCGTTGAACTGAGAGCCTGCATACATCTTATTATTTTCATTTATATTTTGGTTAACTTTTATATCAAAAATTGTATTGGTTATCTGATTTGGATTATGGTTCTGGATTATTTTTTCATTATCGTCACAATTTCTGGATATAACAATATCATTTCAAGTACTATTTGTATTTCATTATTATATATTACCATAGAGACTATCGTACGCTTGTAACGCATGGTACAGTTTATTCAGTATACTTTCTTTTTTTTCGTACTACTTATGACATTAGTAATATAAATATCAATTTATCACACATAACTATTTTCTTCCTTCTCTATATCCTCTATTTTTATATCTTATTTATCTATTTTTTCTTCCTTTTCTTTCTTTCTTTCACGGACTTTTACTTCCATTGGGAGCTGGATTTAGAGTGCTATCTTAGCTATAATGTATGTTACCTCGATGTTAAATTGTTTTTCATTAGAGGACAAGTGTTTAACAATTATTTCACTGCTATATTGGATTTATATTTCTTCTGTCTTCACTATATTACACCAACTCTTTCTCGTCTAACGCTGGTGTATTGTTGCGGAGTATCTAGTGTATCAGCGCTAGATTTTTTCCATTCTGATATTTCTTCTATTATCTATTGTCACTTCGGTATTATTTTACTTTGATATATTGGTCATATTCTCATTCTTAGTCTTATTGATGGCGTTTTAGTTACTATTTCTATTTCTTTTTGCCGAGTATTTGAGTGTAGCGCTCTTTTCAAGGCTTTGCATCTGTTCTCTTATCAATATTTGGTAGTTTTTCTGGCGAGGGAGTTTCTTCCCATAAGAGCTTTCCAGATATTTTCCAGGCATCGGCTGCCTCACCTAAACCCAATGCCTCCGCTTCTAGAGTGGATCTCGCCACTCTCTTTGCCACTTTTGATTTCCAATATAGAGGACTTCTGTTGTTACATTCATCTACTCTATACTTATTATGTACCCAATTTGAGATTGTCCATTTTCCCGATCTGTTACCTTTGACCAACTAGACGGATCTTTGTATTATAAAATGGATTTCTCATCTTTGCATACGTGGTCCCTTTACAGTGGGAAAAGTCCGCTATTTGAGTTAATAATCCTTGTGTTTTTCACTCTCACTTTTTCTTAACTTATTGACATTAGTTTCTAGGCATACAATTTTCCCTATTTACTTTTTTTCTACTACTCTCATCGTAGTGTTTTCGAATTGTACTTTAATTCTATTATACTATTTTTTTATCCTTCTTTCACTTACTATATTGTAAGATATTTTCCTCTTGCGCGCTCGCTCGCTCTTCGCTCTGGGTACCATACCATCTCCAGTCTTTAATGTTGATTCCCACAGGAGGCCACACATTCCGATTTTGCTGGACACGGTTTCCAGTCACTGCGGGTTCTATCTTTTACTCTTCTATATATATATCCACTTCGCCATCTTTCTTCCTTAAGAAGCGGTGCTCCTCAGCGTCACTTCTTCAATAATTTCTCTCTAATCTAGAGCAGGAGCTGAGCTTCTAAAGGTGAGGAGGATCTATATCATCTCTTGTGCTGACTTTCACTCATAATTATCACTCATATATATCTCTATTATATAGGTTTAACAATTCTATATCTTTACGACATATATTTCAGTTTATTTTTGAAGCTGCAATATTGGTTTGTAACATAGAATTTTATTTATTTTTTCAATAATCTAGATATCCAGTACATGTACCCTCACATGCTATTGCAAGAATATTTTGTTACCCAGGCAACATGGGGAAGTCTCAACAATAAGGCACGTGAGATGATATCGGTCTGTTTTTCCTCCAATACACTATAGTTGGTTCCACTTACGCTTCTTGTTCCTCCACAAGTGATTTTATATGTCCATGATGCCTTTCGTACCAAGTTCTCGCTGCGTCTTTTAAACCATACACAAGTTTTCCTTTCCTTCAACTTCCGTAGTAGTTTGTTTTTGCTTCTCTGGAGGTTTTAAAATACACATTTCCTCTAATATGGGTTTTCCCTTGTAGATATGTGTTTTAAATATCTATAAGTTTTTGCAATTTCCCAAATCATTTTTCCTGAATTACAGCAAGACACATTTTTTTAATAGGATATCGTTGGCAGCATGTCGGTCAATCAGTGTTTAAGTCTCCTTGTTCCTCAAAACCTTTAGCAACAAGGCGGGCTTTGCATTTTCTTCTTCCGTTTTCTGACTTTTCTGTGATGATCCATCTAGTCGTAATTGCTTTTTGATTCCTTTCTTGTACAGCCTCATACACTCCTTTGGGTGTTATAGGTATCTGATTCAAATATTAGGTTCTTTCCCCTCGCTGTAACCCCCTTAGTTCCATATTTCATCACCTTATGTTCTGGGAGTTTTTAAGAAAGCATACGCTTCAAAATTTCTCATTTCCATGATCTAAATCTATTATGTTGTAGCTATCTGACCATTTTTGGCTAGTTGCTTTTCCGGCTCTACTAGTTATTCTTATTCTTAATTTTTCCTTTGTTTCTTTGTCCACTATCTCATAAGACTCCCCCAATTTCACCTTCGGTGTTTCTTGTTCTTCCTCTTCTTCTGATTCAGGTTCTGTTTCTGATTCCGTTTCGCTTAGGTCTTCTTGCTCTTCTTGTATAACCACCCTTACTTCATCGTTCTCACTTTCATCCGTCTCTGATCCATAAGTGGTGTCTGATTCAGACAATGTATCATCTTGTACTTCTTCTCTTTGATTTTCTTCTTTCCCTTCTTCAATATTTCCTGTTTGTTTTATTCTCGTGATATGCACTCTAGCTACTTCGCGTAGGGTGCCCCCATGTTTTACTACTACTGTCTTTCCATCACTACCGATGACTTTCGCAGGACCTCTCCAACATTTCTCCATTGTTTTCTTTTATAATGACACAAGATCTCCTATTTTGCTTCTTCAAATGGGAATGTTCTCTTATGGGCTTGGACAAGGCTTTGTTTAATCTCTTATCAGCCTCCTGTTGTACGTGGATTATTCTAGCCTTTTCTCTTGCTTGTAGATTCTCCAAGAGTGTGTCATATGCATTTTCATAATCATCCATTATTATTTCCTTGTTGTTTATACTCTGTGATGTGTAGTTGTTTTTTTCCAAAAACTATCTGATTAGGTGATACTCCGTCTTTCATCAATAAGCTATTCCTAGCTGCTATTGTCCACCATCAGTGCTATCTCCAGTTTTTTGTTAGATATCCTCTTTCAATTTCCTCACTCCATCCTTCACTAATCCCACCATCTTCAGCAATGTTCCATTACTTTCCAGGGACTTTCCGATGGAGTTGCCATAATGATGATTCCAAAATTTTTTCGCGTTAGGATTTTCCATTTCCTCATTTTGGAATTCCAATCCATTGTCTGGATAAAATTTTCCTAAGGTGTTTCCGAGTACAACGGCCACTTTCCCATACAAGGGCTTTTACCACTGTCCAGTGGATTTTTATCTTTTATCCATGCTGCCTGACAATAGTTCGTTGCTAGATCAACCATCATTAAAAATCTTCTATTTTCTATTTCTCCTAAATCAAGTGCCACCACGTCATTAAAATGATTTGCCATAGGCATTCCAACTATTGGCCTAGCTGGTGTTTTCTTATATTTTATGCTTATGCATGTATCGCACTTGCCTACTATGTCTATTATTTTCCTTTCCAAGGTCTTCTTAAATCTTTGATACTCTTCATTCTTCTTATACGCATCATTACAATTCCAATTAATTTTCCACTACTGGCATGTCCGAATTGTAAATGCAATTTTTCTATTTTTCCAATTATTTCCTTGTTGGTCCACCATTCCCTGTCTATTCCAAGCCACATCTTGTGCGGTTCCAATTTCTTTATCAATGCAATCTTCAGATGTTTGTCATTCTTCCCTTTACAATGGTATTATGTGGTCTAAAAAAACGCCTAATTCATTATAATTACTTCTAATTTACCAAATTTAGATTTTAACTCTAATTAAGCCATCAGAATCTAGAAACAATTTAATTGATTAGTCAGATTAGTTGTTTTACAGCCAAGAAGGATCAATAAATACAATTTTTGGGGCCCTTTTATAAACCAATGACAACTATTCTTTAATATTACAGCCTAATATTCATAAGGAGGGGGAGAGGGAGAAAGGGAGAGAGAGTGTAGGTCTTAGTTTTATGTTAAGTAAATATATTTCCATAATATAGTGATCATCCCTGGCACCATTTTCCACAATAGGAAAAATTTATGTTATGTGCTATTATGGGTTTCACTGATAAGGAAATAACCTATTAAATCTGAATGTTAAAATGAATATTGTATATGGGGCTCATATATGGAGAAGTGTCCAACCACAAGATCTTTCAGTTGGACTCCTTTGAACATATAGTATATATTATGTAGACTTGGTGAGAGGCCACATCTAGTAACTATCTTGCACAAAGGGCGTTATTCACTATGGACCCTTAATATGGAATGAAGAGGAAACGAACCCTCAAACTGGTCATCACTTAAAGGGTCTATCAGTGACTGAGATGGCTTGGTTATCCGTTCATTCCTGCAACACCAATGGTAGAAACAGGTTTTGCCCTATTTTACAGGTAAAGTTAATGCGGCAGTGGATTCACAGCCTAATCACAGATAGGTATGGTTCTTAAAAGTATTAGCATCTATTAATTTTAACAGGTTTATTGGTAAAAAGATTTGGTCATAGACCACAATACCTAATAATTTGGTTTGTAAGGGTTCTTCAGAATCCTCCAAAACTCATATTCCAATTCTAATTCAAATTTGAATAGCAAATTTGGCTGCAAATTGAAGCCATAACTGACGTAAAAAATAGTTTAATAGGACTGTGAAATGACAGATTTAATATCAGATTGCATAAATTAGATGAAAATGCAAGATATATGATAGTTCCATATTCTTAATTTATTTTCAAAAGGGTCATGATATTACAATTGTAAAGCATGTATGATATTATATAAGGCAACCATAAGTAAACTTGGTGAGAACCTCATACCAAAAGTAATCTGTTCAATTTTGTGGCCACTCAGAAAAAATATTTATACCCTTAACACAAAACTGTAATTTTAAAGTTCTTAT
>JABUQX010014174.1:0-22500 GCA_015478945.1 Trachelipus rathkii
ATATATAGTATTATATTATATATAATAATTATTGATTATTATATGTGCTATATTTACTATTTATATATATTATATTAATAATATATATATATATATGTTATATATATATACTAGATATATATATTATATATGTATTATATTAATATTTATATATATAACGGCTTGTATTTGCTTTTTTTTTACACTACTTGGAATCTATTCACATCATCCAACTAAACCTTTCACTTACTTGTGTAATACGTAAGCCTTATAGGCCAGGTTTTGCTTTTATCTGAATTTTGGTCTGACGGAATTAAGTTAGGAATCAATATAATACATCCGAAGTCAAAATAGAGAATCAGAAACGTAAGATCATTTTTTTTCACCGTCAGAGACTAAAATCAAATTGTCTCAAACGTTGACTACATTCTCGGCAATGCAGCTAGATCAGATTAAAAATGTTTGTCCAAAAGTCAAAATTTCTCAAATTTTATAAATTTAATTCATTAAGATTTTAAAACTTGAAATTCAAAGTAGAATTATGATATATCATATATATCTATATACTATAATACTATATATATATATATATATATATATTATATATAGTAAATATATTATATCTTAGTATACTATATTATTACTATATAATATTACTATATAGCTATATATGATATATATTATATATCATATACTATGAATATATATATATAGTATTATATATTATATCTACTATATATATATATAGTATGTATATTATATAAAATTATATATGTCATATATATATATATATATTATATATATATAATCTATATTATATATATATATCCAAGATGTTAAATTCGCATATATAGAAATATTTTCCAAATAAATACTACTATATAGACTATATAGTATATATAGCTATATACTATATGATATACTATATAACTTAGTTATATATTATTATATATTTATAGTATATATATATTAGTATAGTTATATATAATTATATATCATATATATAATTACTTAATAATTATTATAGTATATATATATATATATATAACTATTATAATAATTAAATTATATTATATATAGTATATATATATATATATATATATATATATATATATAATATATCATCTACTATATATGATTAATTTATATACTATTATATTATATATAAGTAGTAATTATAATATTATCATAATATATATATAGAGCGTTACCCTAATATAAATATATATATTAATATTATTAAATACTACTACTAGTAATGAGTAGTTTTTATATATATTACTATATAATGGTTTAATTATATATAGTATATATTATATATAATAAGTATATATATATATATATTTTAATTATATTATACTATATTATACTATATAGTACTATATAGTATTTATATATATTCTAAGTTATGTTAAAAGATGTTATGTTTTTGGCGGAAGATTGATTGGACAGAAAGAGACGAAAAAAACAATAGAAAACAATTTAAAATAAAATTATTTTTTTTTGAATATAACGTAAAGAGTTTTATCTGTAAAACTATAAAGAGAATATATATGTATAGGAAAGATATTTAAACAAAATAGAAAGTTTATCAGTATATATATATATATCAACGACTCTAAAATGTGTATATAAAGATACATATATTATATATATATATATATAGTTTATATAAAATATATATATATTTATATAATATATAGTAGTATATATAATATTATATAGTATATATATATATATATAGTGATTATATATTAACTTATTACTATAGTATGTAATAGTTAATATATATATATATTATATAATAGCTATATAGTTATAATATTCAATAATATATAGTATATATAAATAATATATATATATATATATATATATATAAAATGTGTAATAACATACAACAATATTAGTATATATTGTTTATTATATATAATTTAAATTTATGAAACGTAAGATAAATTATATATTAAACTATACTATAATATATATATATATATATCTAATATATATTAATATAGTATAGTATATAGTTATATGCTACGTAATATATATTTATACTATACTATAGTTATATATATACCTATATTATTCTATTTAAAATAATATCTACTACATATTTACCTAATATCTATATGATACTATCTATATAGGTATAATATATATACTACTACCTATAGCACCACTAAATATACTATCACTACACGGCTTAAAACTAATAGATGTTATATGTATGCTTTTCGTGTTTATCTATATATATTATACTATATAATATATATTATATATTATAATTATCTAATTTATATATATATATATATATATATATATATATAGTATAGTATGTGCTGTGGTGTGGGGGGGGGGCGCTTATCATGGCTTTTTTTTCATTTTTCCACATTTGTTTAATGTTTTTATTTATTCAATTTAAGATTTAACACCAAGCCCAAAAAAGTTAAGAAAACTTCGCCCCCAGAAGCAAAATGGGTAAAAAACTTGATTCTCCGAAACTAGACAACCACAACTCTGATGTTAGCTTTAAACAATGGCATGTTGGAAGATGACGGGAGCGTCCAGATTTTAGACGGATGAGTTCTTCGCGTAGGCACAGTCGGTGGAGTCACTTACAGTTGGGAGAATCTCAACGCTCACGTCGATATCAAAAATTTATGGGGCAAAAAAATTTCACAAAAACACATTTTAAAAGATGGTTTGTATATATATAAATATAATATATATATAAGTATATATAAGTTATAATTATATATCTATTAATAATATAGGTATATATATATATATATATATATATATATATTATATTATATATATTATATAAGTATATATATATATATATTTATAGTATATAAGAATTATATATATATATTTACTTATCTAGTTAATAATATTATTATAATATATATATATAATGTGTATGTACTATTATATACTATTTAATATATACTATTATATTATTATATATAGTATATATATATATATATTATATATATATACTTATATACTAGTATATATATATATATAATATAACTATAATATATATATATATATTATATACATGCATGAATTGGGGTTCATTACCTACCTCAGTAGGTCTTGGTCAGTGGAGAAATTGAGCTACATGTATTTATTTCCTAACCAAGTGGATTAGAGGGCAAAAATTATCTTGGCTTAGCATCAAGCCCTGCTTTAATTCATCGCATTTGGAAATTTTAGTCACCTTGGAAGTGGTTTCGAATCAAAATGAGCGAACCTTCTTTGCTAGAAGCATAGAGAGTGTCATTGTGTGTATAGTTGATTATAGATTGTTTTGTTGTTGTGTTGGCTTATGGTTTTGGTAATGGTATAGGTATTGAGATTAGTACAATTCACTATGGAATAAACTGCAATTAAATATTACAAAAAATCTCCTATTGACGGCAGTTTTTGTGTCCGTTTAGGGAGCCGTACCAAGGTTTGCTCTCTGGTTCTCTTAAGAGGAAAATTATGATCCATTTAAGTCTTAGGAGAAAATACTCGCTTTAAACCACTGAGCCACCGGGAACTCAATATATATATTATATATATATATATATATATACTAAGGTAATAATATATTATCATTACTATATAGGTATTATATGTTATTATATTATGATATATCAGTATATATATTACTATATATATATCATATATATATATAATATATTATATATACTATATAATATTATATATATAATATATATATATATTCATTATTTATATATATACTCTATTATATTATAAATTCTATATCTCCAAATTTCATTAAAAGTATTTTAAATTAAGCTATTTTAGCACGAACGTTTTAGCGAATCATTCTTGTGCCAGCGTTCAGAAGATTCAAAGTTTTTACTTGCAGCCACTTTTCTACCACCCCAACTGTCCTACTACACTTCCGGCACATCCGCTCACCTTTTCATTCAAACATAAAGCTAAATATTAAAATTCAGATATTGCTCCAGTTGATAACCATCCACACGAATTCACACCTCCGAACTTACCACTATCACCTTATCTTATATGTATTTACTTTCAAACCCCTTCTTTTACACACCCTGCCAAAAATCTTTACCAATCTTCAGATTTACCACACAAAATCTTCTACTCTCTACATTCTCAATCAGTCTAACTCCCTCCCCTGCCACCAATACCTTAAATTCTTTCATCACTCCATCCATATACAAATTAAATAGCAATGAAGAGATAACACACCTATGCCTCGCCTCCACTATTAATGACTAAAAAATTCACTCTATAAGTCCATTATTATTACAAACGGGTTTCACAATCAACATACATACTTATTTAATTCCATTCCGAATCCTAACAACAACACCCTATATTACTACAGCCTGCAACAGAGGTTCCCTATTAATCCTGTCATACTTCTGTTGCAAGTCCATTAACCTAAATACAGTTTGTTCATTTTCTCTCTCATTTTCTCACGTATTTGCTTCAATGTAAAAATTTTATATACATATAATCTACCACTCGTAAATGCAGCGTGTTCCTTAACAATCAGCCTTTCAGTCACTTGGCTCACTCTTTCAACCAAAATACCAGCATATATCTTCCCTGCAAAACTCAATAAACTAATCCCCCTATTGTTTCTACAGCTCTAATTATCACCCTTGCCCTTATACAGGGGTCCTATCACTGCTCTCCTTCAGTCCTCCGAAACTACACCTTCCACAAACGCTTTGTTACACAATTTCTATATTCAATCAATCACAATCTCACCTTTATTCCACCTATACATATATATATTATAATATGATATAATATATATATACTATACTATATTAAGTATTAACAATCATACATAAGGTAATCTTATATTGATGCTGCTATACTAAATATTTATATAGATAGATATCATTAATTTATATTATACTTATCTATATATTATATATATATATATTATATATATATATATATATATATATATATATACTATATATATATATATATATATATACTATATATATTTATATATATATCGTTTATATATATATATAATATACAAGTGTAGGTTATTTTGTAAAAGTGGTCAATTGCTTGCCATAATGGGTGCCTCCGGTGCTGGAAAAACTACTCTTCTTAATGTCTTAACTTACAGGTAAACTACAGTATTAATCAGTCTTATAAAGAAAGATGTATACGTATCTTCTGATGGAGTTCTTCTGCTCCTCCAATTCACTTGTCTGGGTTCTCAGGCCGTTGTATCGGAGCTTCTTTGCCCCACCTTCAAGATTTCCTTTGTATATTCCGTTGAATTTCTTACTTAAGACTCTTCTGTCTCTCCTCTTCTTGGTTCTGTTGAATAACCAAAGCGTTGTTCTCAAGAGTTCTCGTTTTCTCTTTTTTACGACGCTCTCATAGGTCACGATGCTGTGTTAGGAGAGTATTTAAATACCATAATCTTTACTTTATATTCTTGCTGAGGTTAAAGAATTATCGGCCAGAAGATGAGATTACAATATATAACGAACAATGAACCATGAGCAAACGAGCGATGAACAATGAACAATAAGTAATGGACACTTTCATACAAAGATTACATTATTTTATACTCTTTCGCTCTTTCACGATTACTTGTAAATTACTTTAACATAAAATATTATTTCCAAATAAATTACATAAAATTAACATATAAAATCTACTATTAATCTAAAATTAATAAGAATAATGATATTTTTCCGAGAAAAACGTTACATTATACATTAAGTAAAGAAAAGTTACTTCATCACAATCGTAGCGATAAAAGACTTGATGATGATAAGAAAAAGACGGCTTCCTCCGATAATGTCATATAGATGTCAATTACCGAAAATCTATATGTGATAATATGCCCATCTTTTGAGAAAAAATCTTCTATTTTTTTTTCTTCTGAAAAATCGCAGAAAGATTTCGGATGGCGTTCCATCTGTCTCTTGACCATGCTTCCTCTTCTCCGGTACTTATACTGTGGTATAACTAGCACCAACGTTGAGCGGTCTCCCATTCCTTGTTTCTTTTCCTCCTTCTGAATACTTCCTCTGCCAAATCTGTTTGGTTCCTCTTCTCGATGTTCACTTCTTCTCTCTTTCAATAACGCATTCTTTTCATGACGTGCTTCATCTATTTTATCTTCCACACTTTTCACCACCACAGATTTCTTTGCTGTATCGCCTTTTAAAGTGGAAGTTTGTGATGTGTGATTTCCTTCTGATGAGTACATCGTTCGCATTTGAATTCCGAAATTCACTTCTAGTAGTGTATCCTCAATGTAGTCAATTTCATCTCGTGGTTTCTTTTCTTGAAGTAACTCTTGTAAGTCCTTCTGCTTCAATTCATTTACTGCCAGTGCCGACATCTGCTTTTCAAATATGTCTTCACTCTTTTTCAATTTTGTCTTCAGTTTGAATTGATGTTCGAGGAGTTTCTCGAACTTCCTTTCTTTTTGTAGTTCAATCTTCTGCGAGAATTCGAACCTCGCCTTGGAGCGATAACAGTTCTTCTCGTATACACCAATGTTCTTATCGGATTCACGCAGCTTTGCACTATTTAAGACTGGCACCAAAAAAGAAATTGTGTCTGTTACCTTTGGAAGCTTCTCATTGTTTGCTTCGACTTCTGATTCCTTCGAAGTGGTAATATACACTCGAACCTCAGAAAGCTCTTCGGGTGCACAAATCTTTTGGTCTACTTCCTTTTCAGCTGCATCGATCTTCTCCAGTTTCAAAACTTTTCCTTCTGGAATAACTTTCTCTTCTCCTGTGAGAGATTCTTCAAGTTCAATGGTTCTCTTCTGAAAACTGTGAACTCCTGATGACCTCTTTTGACAATCCTTCTCTACCTCCGCACTTATCTTCTCTGCTTCGTTCACCTTGCTCAAAACCTCCTGAAGAGATTCCATCATATTGTGAACTTCTTCTTTGTGTTTTATAAGTGGATTGCCTTTGGTTTTCAGGTCCTTTTCTTTTCCTTTAATGATGCAATCAATCTGCGACTTATGAGTCTCTATAAGCGGTATCTGTGGGAAGGTTATCTCAACTTTGTCGGGGGTTTCGACATCTATCATATTTGATTCGTTTCTCTCGTTATTTCTAGGATGTATCTATTCTTATTGTCGAATCTGAACGTATTAGTCCTTTTTCACTCCTTAAAACATCGTAATGGTATCTGTTCGCTCTTTCTCTGAAGATTCTCTTCCTTACGGATTCCTGAACCTACTTCTTGTGTTGCTGATCAATCTTTTTCTCATCCGTATAATAAGGTGATTTTGCTTCCACTTAATATTCCCCTATATAAATCGCATGATAGCATCGGGAGACACATACGCTTCAACCTCGCCACAAAATACGGGGTATCAACATGAATTCTGGCACACATTGCTTCCCTAATTGTGTTATCGGCAAAGCAAGTTTTCCTTTCCGTTAAGCTGTTTTCCGGATGTAACGGTATTTTCCTGTTTACAAATTAACAGCCACTACATCAGTAACTCGTAACTGTTCGCACAGGGTGCATTAAACCCTCCCTCTCTTTATTGGTATGTCATTTCCTTTTTCTTCTAGGATGTCGCCGTATGCCAACCTTACTGAAGGTATAGTTGCTCCATTCTTTTAATTGAAAAAGTCACCTTCCATGTTTTCTTTCAAATTTTCTGCGTTGACGCGTGAGCAATCCTCTTGTAACCATGCATGGCGGTCGGTTTCTGTCCTCTATGCTGCTTGCGCGCGGGTTCGTCCCCCTTGCGTTCAGATTTCGCTCGACGACTTTCCATTCCATTATTGTCTGGCCCCACTTTCTTCCATCGTGGATCTTGTAGTAAGTATTAGAATAAATACTTTCCGACACTCGCGGGCTTTGTGTCCTGTACCGTTACACTTGTAACATCGTATCTCGGGTATTTCTCACATCCAATTTCTTTGTAGATCATTTAAATTTTCCTTACTTTCTCTTGCTCTAGACATGAGTGACCGACCATGGTCTCTTAGATAATTATCCGCCTCATCTACCATTAGTTTCAATTAATTGTTCGGCTGTGAAGAGCTTCGCCAATCCCTCATACGACTTCTCCGTCCTTGAAAGGTCTACCCACTTGTCTAGGTACATCTTCAGTCTTACAGTGAATTGCGCAGGGGTTTCGTTTTACAACGGCCTTTCTTCTTGAACTATTCCTTATTAACCCATCTCCGTAGGTTATATTCTCACACCAATAAGCTTTCTTTAAGGTTTGGATAATCGTTGAGCCCGCATCGCGAGGTTGACGAAAGTATACTTCTAAGGCACGCTCTGTAAGCAACGCGCTAAAGTACATTACCCAGTTATCCACGTTCCAAGTGTTATCGTGAGCAAAACGCTTAAATCTCTCAAGGTAACTTCCCATGTTCGCCTTTTCCCGTCTTTAAATGGAGAGAGCTTCGGTCTTGGCCCTTATCGTCTACAGTTTTCTGAAGTATCGTATTTGCTATTGTATGATTCATAAACTCTAGTCTTCTGATATGTTGTTGTTGTGGTTGTTTTGTTGTTGTTGGGCTTGAGTGCTTGTGTTGGACCTGTTTTTTTATTTGCCGTTTGCATATTGTTGTCTTTTCGCCTTTTCGAACAGCATTTTCCTCTCTCTGCTGCCTTCCTTAACAGCTTCTCTCCTATCTTCTTTTCGCCTGTGCAGCCGCGGCTCTTTCTTCTGGCCAAAAATGCTTGGCTTCCCTTGCTTTCTTGCCTAACTCTTGGCATAACTTGAGCATTGCGTTGTGATCCATAACAAATACTATAGTTCCAAAGAGTCTTTTCAGCAACGGTCTTTAACAAAACGGTAAGTTATGCAACAGAACCGCCCAATTTGAAATTTTCTACTTCAAAATCTTAAATACTAATATTCCGGACAGGTCGACGACCAATTTATGTCACGTAATGTAGATATTCGTTTCGTATTTCTCGTACCTCCTCGGTCCTTCCCTGCTGTGGTGTGGTCTTATCGAAGACTTATTCACGAGTAATGTGCTGATCTTCATTGATACCTGTCCAGATTCCTTAAGTTCTGTAGCTTCCTCATCTATAAAAGGTGTATTCGTAATTTCTGATGAGTTCTGCTCTCCGACTCACTTGTCTGGGTTCTCAAGCCGTTGTATCGAGTTCTGTTGCCCGCCTTCTAAGATTTCCATTTGATGGTCCCGCTGACATTTATTAAGAGAACTCGTCTGCCTCTCCTCCTTCTTGGTTCTGAGATACCTCGGAGTTTGCTGTCTCTGAAAAGTTATTGTTTTTTCTCTTCTTTACAAACCCTTTCATAGGTCACGATGCTGTAATTAGGAGAGTAGTTTAAATACCAATATCTTTTAATGAATTTTACTTTTTATTCTCGCTGAAGTTAAAGAATTATCGGCCAGAAGATGAGACAAAACCAATTTGAAGGTCATTTTGATAGTAACTTTTGCCTCTGATTCCGAATATGACCCTCCGTTTTCCTAGATTGGCTCTAGTTTTTTGAGATACAGGGTGGTCACAAAATACATTAAATAAAATAAATTTAGGTTAGGTTGTAACGTAATTCACAAATAAAAAACACGAAAAGATATATATTCAAAATGTTTAATTTCACTTACAGATAAAAATGCTAACAGGTCAAAACATTCAATTCAGTACAATGAAATCACAATTAATGCAATCAAATTTTTGAAGTCTGAAAGCATTTTCTGTACGAGTTCTACATAGTTGGCAGAATTTTGGTTGCCCAAAAAGTTTGAACAACCAAGACAAAACCTTTCCAGGCAGATGCTCAATATCAGTATGAAGTTTATGAAATTTGTCATCCTTGATGATTTTGCGAATTTGAGGGCCGCTTAAGATTCCAGCTTTGATTTCTCCATACTCAATCCTGGAAAAAATCTGCAAATGATATTTTGAAACATTCACCATCTTTGTCTAGGGCCTAAAGCAAATTGCTTCATCAGTCCTATTTTGATGTGGAGTGGTGGGTAATTTTTCCCCTGTCAATCAGTGGTTCGTTAATGATATTTTGATGCACTACAGTCATATTTTTCCCTAGCAGGCCAGACATACTTTTCCCAGTGGTCTTCTTTACCCCTACTATCCCACAAGCATATGAGACAAGGGTACTTAGTATATCCGATTTTGCTGCCCAAGTAAGATGTTGAACCTATCTCAAATCAATCGCAGTGTATAGGATTTCCTCACTGGTGGTCATTTGTATGATTCTAAAGCTGTCTTTGCAAGGATTCATGTTTCGTATATTCTTCATATTCCTCTTTCATTTTGTTGAGTGACCTATTGAGACGATAAATGAAGCTTCAGTTGCATTTTGATTTTCAATTTTAAATAAAGACACTTCAAGCTTCTCGATGAAATATTTCGCTATAGAGCAATACGCTAAGCGCTGCTTGGTGCGGTTTATATGTGTGTAGGTAACTGGCCCTATTTTTGAGTAAGGAAGTCCAGGTGATTGTTCCTACAGTATTACAGGGTCTTTTCTTCATATGAAATATGGAAGAAATACTACCTCTTCTTGTCCGAAAAAAATTATTTTACATTCCCATTGAGAGTTCTTTTCGCTTAGTCTAGATGCTAAAAGCTCAGAAACTTGCTTGGAGAGACGTAACTCTCGTACTAAATCATTGATCTCTCCCTGGGAGAACTGTTGCTGTGTAGAAGTACCTTCTTCATATTCACTACCACTACCTGCACGTTTTGTGTTGCACACCAAATCTGGATATCTTCTTTCTCAGACATATGCTATGGTCTTGGAGGTTGTAAGTGAACACTGGAGGTGGGACATCGTCGGGAGTGGTTTATTGTTCTGCCCTTGCTGATTTCAAATCCCGGATACCAAAATTTCGTTTCGTTTCTTTGTTAACGATTGTTTATACCTTCCACATTAACGCAAGACAAAACAATAACGAAGTGCAGCTTGCTGGTGAGTTCTTTGGCTTTTCCCGCCATGATTCCTTAGCACATCAATTTACCTTTTCGTCGTTTCCATTTTTCCACTGTATCTGTAGTATTTTTTTCTTTGTATCACACGGTTTTACAGAGCGATATGGGAGCCCAAGACTTATCTTGGTCTCCGAATTTCATTCCAAAGTATAGTATGCCAGATATGCTGCCTTCACAAAGTTAGTAATATTTTTCTTTTCATTTTGTGTCTGCCTTGCAAATAGTTCACCAACTATTTGATGTAGCAGAATATCATTTTTGTGGTTATCCGCTTTAAGATATTTTTCTCTTCGTGAAGTACTTATAGTGTTCTGAAAATAGAAAAAAAATAAAGTACATTATGAGAGTGTAAATGTTTTAAAATTATGTAAAATATAAAATATATTGACTTTTTGTTTTTTTTCTTAAAATAAATGCATTAAAGAAGATATTTGTATAAGAGTAATTCTGGGAACACCCTGTATTCTCAAGAACTAGAGCTCATATTCTTGTGAAAAATATATGTCATTCTGATAATCAGCAACAAAATAGATACTATAGAATTCGATAAAATATACTTAGCAGCTAGAAAAAATTTTTTTTTTGTTGGCTCTTATTTTTTTTATCTGGCGAAGATGAGAATAACAAGATATCGATCTGACAATTAACCATGAACATACAAACGATATGATAGCTATTATGAGAACAATGAAGTTTCTGGACACTTTCATACTATAATTAGATTTAATTCTTTATACTCTTTCTCTCTTTCACGATTACTTGCATAATTACTTTTAACTATAAAATATTATTCCAATAATTTACATAAAATTAACACTTAAAGTTTCTACTATCTAAAATTATATTAATAATATATGATTAATTTTTAGTGCGAAAGAATGTATAAAATTTTTTATACATAATGTAAAAGAAAAGTTACTCATTCACTATATTCGATTAGGTGATAAAGACTTAATGATGGATCAAGAATAATTTGTGCTCCTCTCATTAAGTGTCCATATTCAATTAGCTAAACCTATACGTGAATATAGAATATATTATATATATTTTTTTTGATATATTTTATATGTTTTTATATAATATATATATTTATATATATTATGATATATAATATATATATAGATATATTTTTTTTTATATATATATACTATTTATATTTTTTATTTAGCTTATATAATATTTTTATATATTTTATTTTATAATTTTATATTATTATGTGAATAAAATGCTTTAGCCCCGTTTGTTCTACGGTATTACCCGCACACTTTTGGAGTGTGGTAACCTTGATGGTTCGATCATGCGAGTTTTTGATAGAGCGTCTAATCCGCCAAACGATTCTCGTATCTTCTTCTGCTATATACTTGAGGGATATACTTCTGACCGTGCGAGTCGGGAGAAAATATTGTTATACTTATATTTTTCCAAGGCTTGGATGTCTCACAGAATTTTATGTAAGATATCTATTATTAAGTCTTTATTTATTATTATCATCTTCTTTGTATTAATTAATAATTATTATAATTGTGAATTATCATAACAATTTTGTTCTTATTATTTAATTATTAGTAATATTTTTTTATTAATTATTATTATTTTATTGATTATTATATTAGTTATTTATTATTATTTTATTATTATAATTATTATTATTTATATTATTATTACTATTAGTAAGTGAATAAAATTTTTATGTATATTTAGTAATTTTTATTTCGTAATAGTTATTAAATAGTAATATATTTATGTTATATTTATCAGAGTAGAGTATAAATTATTATTATTTTATTATTTTATTATTTATTTCTATTATATTGTTATTATTATTGATTATTATTATTATGGTATTTATTATTATATTATTATTATTTTACGCCATCTTGAAATTCTTAATGATTATTGTAATTATTTAATTTCTATTATTTTTATTATTGATTGATTTATTATTATTAATTATATATTATTAATATTAATAGGTAGCGGTATTAATTATGTGTGTGAAAACTTAGTTCGGAGTAGTATCAGTAATAGCAAAGGTATTAATTTCTTTATATATATATATATATAATAATATAAATTCAAGGATTTTTATCCTCGTCAGTAGTTTATCTAAATTTATATTGAATAATATATTTTGCTTTTACAACTATACATTATATCTTTGATTTATAACTATTCTAAGTACATATTTGATATTGCATAATTTAATATATAGTGGAATTTGTATTGTTATTTATTAGTATTGTATATATATGTTATATATATAGAGTATATTATTTTATATATATAATATTTTTTATTTTATATTATATATTATAGTATATTTTTTTATATATATTATAATATATTATATAGTATAGTAATTTTTATTTTTTTTTAGGAATATATATATATAATATATAGTTATATTATATTATATATAGTAATATATTATTTATAGAATATAGTTATTATTTTTATATTATTTTTATTTTTTTAATACTATGTATATCATTATATATATATATATATTATAATATTAGTTATTATTATAGATATGAGGAGGGACCACCGCAGGTGAAGATAGATCCGCAATATGAACTATACAGTACTACTTATCTACTATCTACTACACGGGACTTGGACTACTACTACTACTACTACTAACTGTGTAGTACATTACTACTTTATAACTCTACTACTAATAATAATAATAAGTATTATTAATAATTATATAAAATAATAATAATAAAATAATAATATTATTATTTATAATTATATAATATATATATTTTAATATTATATTAATAATAATATATGAATAAATAATAATAATAAGGAGATATATATATATAATAATGTTAGATAAATGCGATAATTTAGTAATTTTATAGTAATAATAATAATAATATAATAATAATATAATGAATAATAATAATAATAATAAAATAAGTAATAATAATAGAATTAGAATTATGATAATATATTAGATGAATTTTATATATAATGTAATAAATAAATAATGATATTATTGTGAAATTTAATAATATATTATAATAATAATAGATAGATTAATAATAAATATAAAATATTTATAGATAATAAAAAATATAATAATAAAAATATTAATAATAATAATAGTATATAATTAATATTTATATATAATAATTATTTAATTAATAATTTTACTAATTGTAATAATAATAATAAAATTAATAATAATAAAATATATAATTAATATGAATAATAATAATAATAATAATAATAATAATAATATAATAATGATTAATAATAATTATTAATAATCAATAATAATAATAAATAATAATAAAATAATAGAATAATAATAATAATAATAATAAATAACAATAATGAATAATAATAATATAATAAAATAATATTTATTATTTATAATAATAGCATAGCTAGTAACTCATTTTTTACATTATTTTTAATAATTATGTTTGTAGTAATAATATTTATTTATCAATTAAATAATAATAATATAATAAGGTAATAAATAATATATATTATATAATAATTAATAATAATTAATAATAATATATATATATTCTCCTATGTCCCAAAAAAGCCTCTTATATTTTGCTATTATCCGCAGTTGTTGTGTTCCTTATATTCTCTCTTAATATTATCCTATTTAATAAGTAATTGTCTAAAAATATTAAAATCCATAATTTAGATATATAAAATATTTATAATATATTAATAATATAAGATTGAATATAAAATAAGATAAGTAATTTTAATTAAGAATGATATTTTGAGATTTATATTATATAATAATATTATTATATATATCTAATAATTAATAATAATTAATGAAATATATTATATAATAATAATAATAATAATAGTAATAATATATATATTATTAATAATTAATAATATAATATATATATATATTATATAATAATAATATATATTAGAAATAATAATAATAATAATAATAATATAATAATGAGATAATCAGATAATATTATAATTAATAATAATCAGTAATCAATAATAATAATAATAGATAAATAATGATAATAGATGAATTAATAATAATAGAGATATGTGAAAATAATAATGAAAGATTTTTATTTTTATTATATATATATATATTTAATATACTATATTTTTAATAATAATATAATATAGTAATAATAATAATAATACATATTTAATTTATTATTAATAAAGTATTAATAAAATAATAATAATAATAATTAATAATTTATATTATAAATAATAATAATAATAATAAGTATTTTATTGTATTATTTATTAATAATAATAAATTTATGATAATAAAATAATAATAAAATTATATATATATATATATTTATAATAATAAATAATAATTAATAATAATAATAATAATAATAATAATAATGAATAATAATTTTATATTTATTATTTAATAAAAAATAATATTTTGTTTTATAGTTTTCCATAATATAATATATATAAGCCGTCTCTTGAAGGTTGTCTTGCAATGTAAAAATTTATATCATAGTAAGAGTAACTTCAACAAATGTTCAAAAAAGTTCTATAAAAAGACATCATAAATCAGAAAATTATCTTCATTCCTATAACTCTCCTATATTATATAAGAAGTCGGAGATGTGTCCACTTTTTCTTTCTTTATTAAAGGGTGTCCATTAAGTATTTAAAACTCTAAAGTAGGCGGGCCTGTACAGGCCACCTGCGAGGGATGGCTGTAAAGCCCCCTACTTTAGAGTGTTTCGGACTTATGGACATCCTCTAAAGAGTTTGGACATTGTTTTTTTTTTTTTCTGTATATTGAGTTAGATAAATAGTTTTTTTCTTGTGTGTCTGTTTTTTTTAAGAACTTTTTGGACACATCTTGTGAATTGTTACTGTTATATGTTAAAATTTAAAATTTTTTGTCTATTACATTTCGTTTTTTGTATTTACAGAGTAACTTAAGCAATTAATTTTCATCTATTTATGCCGTTTCCCTGAGCTGAAATTTAATTTTTCATTTCTGCCTTTGATACTGAGTATTCTGTGTATTGATATATTTGCAACAGATATACAAGTTTTGCAACAAAGCTTTTATGAAGGGTATAATAAATGATCTCGACAGGAAGAGTTTTCTTCTTAGCTTCTTAAGAGAGGAAGAAAGAACAAGAGCGTCTTCTTCAAGAATATTATCCAGGATCTGACTGCATCAATTCAGATCTACAAGTAAAAGCTTTAGGATTTTTTTTTTCGGTACTGTAGTTGCGAAGCAAGCCGCTGTTCTGAGAAGTGTACATGAATTTTTTTCTATTTTGTGATCTCTAGGATATTTTCTTTTTATTTCTGGTTGTGTCTTTAATAGAAACTTTTTTGACACATTTGGAAAGTCATCTTCAGTATGTTTAATTTTTTTATTATTTTTTTTGGCTAAATCTCTGTTCGTTTTTTTTTAATAATTTTAATAATATATTAATAATAATAAATAATTTTTTAATGAATAATATATATATATATTTAATAATAATAATATTAATATTTTTATAATAATAATTATATTTATTATATATTATTATTCAATTATATCTACATTCATATATAATATGAATAGATAAATAATAATAATAAAATAATATGAAATTTTAGCAATGCCTTTTCCAACTTCCGTTTATATTAGGTATCAACCGGGCTGTCATGCTTGTTTTCTTTTAAGGAGCTATTCTAGAATAGGAAATATGTAATTCTAATCCGCTTTCTGAACTTTTATTGTCTAATATTTCGTCTGCCACTTCAGGGCATTTTGCGATGCGGATGTATTCTGTATCTATAGACGTATATTTTTAATCAATTGGCTTTTAAAACATATTATTATTATAAATATTTATTATATGATATAATTGGAAGTAAGAAAATAGATTTTCGATATTTTCTTCACGTGTTTTTAATTCTAAAATCCTTAAATAATAAATATATAGTTTTTCAATAAAGAGATTCTATCTAATAAACCCTTTCTAAAAATTTTTTTCAAAAAATTCAAAAAATGTTCAAAAGTTGGAAAAGGCTTGGTTAAAATTCCTCGAGATATTAATTTAGAAGCTGATATTAAAATTTCTAATAATAAATATAATAATATATTATTAATGAATAATAATTTAATATATAATAATTATTAATAAATTATTATATAAAATAGTGTATTATTATTATAATTTATTTATTTTATTATTATATAACTATTTTTCATGTATTGTTATTTATTTTATTAAGTATTATATTATGTATTAATTATTATTATTGAGGTGAGAGAGTAGTATTTATTATTAGTATTTATAAATATATATAATATAATATATTGTATTATATTAAGGTATATAGATTATATATACTATAAAATATTATATTATTTTTTTTATATATTTTTTTTTATAATTTGATATATATTTTTTATTTGATATGTTAGTATTATATATATTATATTATATCTATATATAGTGGTATTATAAATATATATACTATTGATTTTTATTTTTGGTATATTTTATTTTTATATATATAGGGTTTTTATTTGTAGTATATATATTTTTTATATAGGTTATTTATATAGTATATATTTAGGTTATTTTTTATGATTTTTATAATAGACATTGTCCTCTCGTAGCATATTTTATTTATTTCTAATTTATAACTTTTTCTGGCAACTTTATTCTAGTTACAATTGGGGAGATCATTGCGCCGCTCCTTTGCTAGCTACTCCTGAAGGAATCCTGTTTAGATTCTCTGGGCTCTTGCTGCCTCTGCTGTTATTAGGGTGGGGGGCCATGTGTGTTTGATGTTGGATGAGTAGGGTTTATTCCTTCTCTCATCTTAAGTCTTTTTCCCATCAAAGTGAAGACAGAAGTCCTTTTCTTCCTTTCTCTTTTCAGGACAGATTAATGACATGCTTTCTTTATTAGGGCAAATGGAAAAACTCTTGTTCTCGGCTAGTCACTGCGCTCTGTTTTATTTTTTGCAAATTGTTCGTGTATTTCTTGAATTCATGATTGTAATTGATTTTTATTTTAGACGGTTCTATATCCTGCTTCGCTAAACGAAATGCATTGTGTTAACTCCTCCTTTTTCGTTTCTGTTCTGTCTTTCACTGGTGGCAAGAATTTATGAACTTTCTTGACACTCGTGGACGCCAATAAATGATTCTTCTACATATTGATTCTGTGCATTTTCCCTCCTCCATCTCCTTTCTATCAGAGTGTCCCATGTCTCTTCCTGTGATTTCACATGGTCGAGTGAAAGTGAGATTCTGAGTCTATGACAACGTGTTCAGATATATTCTTATGTGGTCGGACAGCACTCTCTTTCTCTTCTTGTGTGTCTGATGAAGTTGTGGCTTGCTAAGCTTGCTCCTATCCTCATTTTCAACTCTACCTCTATGGTCTTAGAAGACTAATAGCGGTTCCTCAGTGCCGTATGGATTTGCGCATATTTTCTATTTTTTTTTGTATCCATTATTATTATTATATCTGATTCTTTGATGCCTTCTATTACTATCGTCCTTCCAGCGGTCTCTTATTTCTTGTATTCTGGGTGTAAAAGTTGGTGAGAAGCTTCTCCTTTAACTCTTTTCATTCTGTTGATGATCGCTGCTGGAATCTTGCATTGCTCCTTCGTTTCTGAATCATTCGTATGTCTCTCCCGTACGCTTGAGGGTGCAACTTGTAATCTTTGTACTTTGATTTTCATTGGATATGTCTTCTGCCTTTATTGATTTATCTTATTTTGAGTCCTTGTATGTGTGTGCGTCTTGAGACAATATGCCATTAGCTTTTAATCGGGTTATGCGTTCAGTGTCTTATCTTTGATCTATATTTGCTTAGGCGCTGAGCTCTACGCTCACTTGTTTGTGGCTGTCTATTTTGTATGTAGAACTGAGGGTGAACAGTTGTTGTTTTTTGGGTGTCACTAATAACGTCTGATTTGTTATGAAGTCATTTTCTCTAAAGACTAATTACTTTTGCTTCATTTTTCTATTCGGAAGAAATCTCTTGCATCATCGAACTTTATTCTGACTTTTCATTAATGATCTTCTCTTCATTACACCTCTTACACTGTACTGCTCTCATGCTGATAATTCTAGCTTTCATTCTTCTAAAAATCTTCAAATGCTGCTCCATCGCTTTGCAGTCTTTGGACATCTTTGTAGCAATCTTTTGAACATCTTTCTGTATTGTCTATTCCCGTACCAGATTCTGGTTATTTGGGATTTTCCCGGCGGTGTCCACAGCAAATCTTTGCTGAAATTAGCTCTTTGAAAACTCATCTCTCTCGTTCTTTTTTCTCTCTTCTTTCTCTTCTTTTCTCTTTCTGCTCTTCGTCGTCTCTCTCGTTTCGTCTTTTTGTCGTTTTCTCTTCTCGTCTTCTGCTTCTTTCTCTCTCTCTTTCTCTTTTTCTTTTTGTTTTCAGCGTAGCAATTTCGCGTTTCTCGCTCTCTCTCTCTCTCTCCTAACACTTCGTACTGCTTAGACTATTCCAATCTCCTTATTTTATCTTTTTCTTCTTCTTGAATTTATAACTACCTTGTTGACGAACATATATACTATTCTTGGTCTTATTAACATTGAACAACAAATTGCTGCCTGATATCTCACATCAACAGGAACGGTTGCAAAAGGCGGCCCTCAAAGAGGCTAAAGGAGTTCTGTTCCGGTTGCACGAATAAGATTTGTTTTTCTTTTCTCGAACATTACTCTCAGTTCTATTTAATGGGCTCTTATTGGTATGAGAACTGTTCTCTCAACCCTGCCTTTTAGACAATGATTGAAGTTTTATTAGAGTATATTGAGACGAAATTAAACTGTTTGTCTTCCCTTTTTTTTTCTTATACTTTCCCTGGACCTCGAAATGAGCGTGTTTTTGTCGCCTATCTATCTCTTTTGTCTATAGTATCTGATAATTTCTAACCTTAGGTGTTCAAGGCATAGTCACCAACATTCAGCTTCCCAATTATGCCACCTTTTTTTGTTTTTTCTTCTTTTTTTTTTTTTTTTTTCCCTCGTTTGTACCAGGAGGGGTTCTTTTCATGTGAATAATCTTGCAGATTTCTGCTCGTGTTGGTGCCTGCCTTCTTCGGTGCAAATGTTCTTCTTTTCTTATGTGGAACACCTTGTGAGGAACACTAAGCATCTATTATACATGTGTATTTTCTGTCTGTGTCTGATATATTATTTCTTCCTCTCTTTAAATCCTCCATCTGCAAACATTGACAAATGTGCGTTTTAAGATTTCACAAGAAAGTATTACTCTTTCTCTTTCTTGTTTCTATATTGTGTGTTCATTTTTATTAATGCCTCTCTTCCTTGAAAAAGCTCAGCCCTGGTAGTGCTAACGGCTGGCAAATATTATTATTATTTTTTAAATATAGTTTAATTTTTACTATAAATTAGTATATTAAAGTTTTATTTATATAAAAAACCTATTCATTTTTTATTATAGGTTTTAGATATGTAGTTTTTAACTATATGTTATATAGTTATGTTTTTAAGGTATATATATATAATTTTATATATTTATTTCTGGCACTTTGGTCGGGCTGATTGGGGGGGGGGCTTGCAGTTGCTTCTACCTATACTTATTTATATGGGGAAAACATTGTTTTTCTCCGCTGTTCAAAATGGTTTTTTTAGACAATTTCTGTCGGATCAAGGTGGGGAACTGTAAATCGTTGAGTGGGATGGACACTTCATTCTTCTTTTCTTTTTGACTTTAATATTTTTTCTTTCCTGCATAATGCCATGGTTTCTGATCGTGCTTGTTCCCTCGCTTGGCCATTCAGGCTATTTGAGACAGTGCGATATCTTCTGGTAGTGAAAAAATTCTCGTTCTCCTTTTTATATATTGTTCTTCTTGTTCTAATTTTTCATTCAGCCTAGAAATCGTCAGGGGTGATACTCTGTTACGACAGGGCTATATTGCTGTGCTTGTCTCAAACGAAATGTGCCTGCTAATCCTCCTTGTGTTTCTCGACTTTGACAAATTTTCTGGCGCGTCTTGCCAGAACCGTTTGTGTCAGCGGTCTGTCATTCCTTGATCCTCCTCAATCACATGTTCCGTCAGCGGAACTTTGTTCTGATTTTTATCAAACTCCACCTTGGACGTACGATTCTGGCATTCCTCATTTCCCTCTTTCTCCTTGCCTCCCTCGAGGGTGTGCCGTATCCTTTGCTTCTGTGATACATTTGAGTGCGCGTGCGCAGTTTGTTTCTTCGTCTTAAAATCTACGAACGTTAGATTAGATGATAAGAGATTCGAGGATTTGCATTGCCTCCCCGAGTCACTAATTTAATACTTAAAATGCATCCCTTTTTTGTATATATATTTTATTTTTATTAAATATATATAATATATATTATTTTTATATATACTATATACTATATGAATATATATTATTTGTATATTTTATATAATATTTATATAAGATATATATATATAATATATAATATATAATATATTATATATTATCAATATATTATATATATTATATAATATAATATATATATGATATATTATATATATATATATATATGTATTTTTAGAACGATATATATATATAATAATTATTATATATTATTTTTTTTTTTTATAATACAATAACTAATATTTTTCATACATTTAGATAAGGATCGGTATATATATATATATACTATATATATTAATTATTATCTTACATTATATATTATATTATAGTATATATATTAGTATATAAATATTATTTTTATTTTTTATTTTAAAAAAAATATACAAACGTACGAAAAAAATGGTTATATAACTGTAATAATAATCTTTATATATATAATTTTAAAGTATTATATTTATATTTTTATATATTTATCTTATATATATATAGTATTTATATTTATTTCAGTTAGTATTTTATATTTATTTTTTATATTGTATAGTATATATTATTATTATAGGTTTGTATATATAATATTATATGCTTATTATTTTGTATTAATATGATTATAAAAGAAAAAAATAGTTTATAATATTTTTATATGTTTTTTTTTTATATATATATATATAATATAATATATTATATATATATAATATTATATATATATATATTTATTAATAATATATAAGTTTATATATATATATATTATATATATTATATAGTATATATATAGATAATATATATATATATATATATATATTATATAATATAATATATATAATATAATATACATATATATATTATATTATATTATATTATATATAATATAATATCATATATATAAAAAGTATAAGTAAATAATATATGATAATAAGATTTTTTGTGGTTTGTATGTTTTAAATTTTGAGGTAGAGTATATATATATATAATTTATTATTTATTATTATAATATATATATTATTATATTATATATAGGTAGTAGTTATTGTTTTTAGGTAGTAATAGTATGTTATTGTTAGGGGTAAGCTATTATGTATATATTATATATGTTTTTTGTTATAGTTTAATAAATGTGTTAGTACAGATCTATAATATATTTAGTATAGTGATTTTATTTTTTTTAATGATTTTTATTTATATATGTA
>JABUQX010014175.1:0-2500 GCA_015478945.1 Trachelipus rathkii
GTAAATAATTTTTCTAATCGTCTGGTCCAACAACTCATCTCAGTCGACTTTCCTGGAACAAACCACATACAACGGCCTTAACACTGAATTTGTAGAGATGTGCAAGTGTCACAGATCTGTCGTAAGCAGTTGCTGTAGCATTAAATGGAGATACAAAAGCTTCAGATGGAAGGTGAGTTGGAACAAAAGAAGATAGCTGCTGCATTGGAAAAGTTGGTGCTTGAAGCTTGAAGCTGGAGTAGAGAAAGCCAAACTCGAAGCAGAAGAACGAAGAGAAAAGGCTAGGTTAGAGGCAGAAAAAGATGTAAGAGAAGCAGAGGAGAGGATGTTACAGATGAAGTTAGACGTGAAGAAATTTTAAAGTCTTCTCAGAACAAATAACATCTTCGAAGCTTATTTAGAAAGAGAATACATACAAGCAAAGTTGAAACAAAATTTATTAGTTTTTAGGGTCGTTCTTGCGGAAGACGGTCAAAGTTTTCAACAATCTGACTGTGGAAGAGCGAAAAATTACGATACTCTTGAATAGAAAGCCTTCAACGGAAAGTGGATAAGGCACCAGATAAGACTACCGAGGACAATAACCTAAATTCTCAAGCAAGTATTTACAAAATACATTATGAAAACTGTTCTTTGATGATTAGACATCATTGGAAGTTATCACGCACGTACTGATAAAAATAAAGGTCACAATAATAGCAATAATTTTAGATCGAGAGGCAGTGGTTATTTTAAGAATGATAAATCATCCAAAGTAATTTAATCAACGGCTGATCGCGACCAAATATAATAAAGCAAGAGAAGGAAGTTATTAAGTGTTCGAGGAGAGGGCACTTATAGGGCAATAAAGTCCCGCATGAATCAGGAGAAGAGCCGAATCTCCTGATATTGAAACAATGAAGGTGGAAGATGAATCGTGGTCGTACGAGAGAAGTACGTACCGAAGGAATGTTATGATGGTAACATGACAATGAGGCTGTTGGACGGAACGCAGAAAGAGGCCCACTCGCGACTGGCTGATGTGATGTACCCCCTATCAGTGGATCGACCGCAGTGCAAGCGGTTTATGATTTAGTGATACCCTTTTCAGCCGAACCTCGCTAGGTTCGAAAGGGATCGCCAGCACTTCAATCACCGATATAAGACATATCAATCGGGAAACTTCCCGAGAGAAACAGAAAGTTATCGATGTTACTCGCCAAGAATATGGAGGTCTGTAGCAAAAGGTGAAAAGAAATTTGATTAAGAATTGGAGTGTTGTTCACTTTGATAGTACCCAGTGAATATATAGGTAGGTATATTTTGAAAGTGCCACTAACATGAAGCTGGTGGACACCAGGGTGTGAAGAAAACAATGGGTAAAATTACCCAACAGTTTGGCCTATAGGAACATCCTTGTGCTGGCTGTTTCAAACTGGACTGGCTCATCATCATATGTCTCAATTCCTTGTTGATGCCCCACGCGCTATCCTGAGGCAGTACCTCTTAAGAGTATCACCGCGCAGAAGATACAACAGTGATAATGCCTCAATTTACATCAAATTTGATGAGGTGGACGTAACAAAGATGCAATATAAAGCAAAAAGTTCCTATACCCTACCACCCCATGAGTTAAGGTCTCACTGATAGTGAACAAGTACGGAAGTGGCCATAAGTTCATAGAACCATTGTTGCTGTTCGCATAAGAACTGAACGAAACTCTGAATGGCAAAAGAAATACTAGTATAGTAAAAGATCAGAAGGCAAAAGTAGAGATTTAGTTTGCTCCTCCTACAACATGAACCACAATAAGGGCACAAGAGATACAAAGTAGGAGATGTGATAAAACCTATCATAAATTTACTAAAGAAATATATTGTGAGAGAGAGAGTGAGGAAGAAGAAGACGGCTCAACATTGGGCTGGGACACCGAATACTATGATACCCCGCTACTTTTACGACGTGGACCGAACTGAAGAAGAAGACTGATAAAATGGTTAAAAAATGGGGATCATTGTTCCCTCCACGTTACCATACTCAGCGCCAGTGGCTGCTGTCCGTAGGAAGAGCTGGACGGGAGCAAGAGGGTATGTCTTAGGGCCCTCACCAGATCACTGTGTTTGACACACTGAGCCTCGACCATCGTCTCACCCCGTTCGCCAAATTTGCCAAAGATAGGTTTTGCGTAGGATCCTGGATGGATTTAACGATGTCGAACATTTGACTACTCTAGAGAATGTACTACAAAGACTCCAAGAGAAGAGATGAAGTTTTTAGGTCACTACATTGGAAATGGCAACGTCTCTGTGCTGACTACAGGAATGAAAAACAAACCTTTAGTTTTAGTTAGCTTACTTAGTACATATTTACTAGTTATAATAAGCATATATAAGGCTTCATGTATAGAAACTTCATGTAGGCATTCCTAAATAGTAATACCATTATGCGTTTCTTTCTCAAAAATTTATGAGTATTTGTATCGAAATACTTACGGTAGGTAGGGTGGTAGTTAACGTTTTCT
>JABUQX010014176.1:0-35895 GCA_015478945.1 Trachelipus rathkii
CGTCAGGTTAAAAAGTTACAAGAGTCACAACGTTTATTGCTAATTCCAATTTTCATATTTCATTCAAATATTTTGACCCATATTTAGGTTGGTAATTTTCAGTAGGTCACTCTCTTAACATCATGTAGTTTTGAAATAAATTTTAGGAGGTACTATGTGTCTTACAAAAAAACGTAGATTATACGACATGTTTTTTCTCTTCTGTAGGGTACTATCTTACATTCTTGATCAAACTAAAAATTTTGCCCCTCAGGTAAAAGTTAAAAGGGTTTACTCAATTTTTCAGACCTTAACTTTTGATTCGTACAAAAAAAAGTAATTATATTTCTGATATGTTGGATTTCTCTTCAATTAGGTCCTGCGTACATTCTATATTAAATTAAAAACTGTGCCCCCAGCTAAAAAGTTTACAAGAGTCACAAGGTTGATGCTATATTCCAATTTTCATAATTTTCATTCAAATATTTTGACCCATATTTAGCTTGGTACTTTTCTAGATCACTGTCCTACATCATGTAGTTTGACATAAATTTAGACTACTAATGGCCTTAGAAAAAAAAACGATAGAATATAAAGGACAGTTGTTTCTCTTCTGTAGGTTACAATCTTACATTCTGTGGTCAAATTAAAAAATGTTGCCCCTCAGGTAAAAAAGTAAAGTTTTACTATTTTCCAGGAAAACTTGAGTCGTCACAAAAAAGGAATAAATTAACTGATATGTTGGATCTCTTCAATATATCCACAGTAAGCAGTACAGCTTCGAATCCTAAACTCTCACAGCCAACACACACTCCCAACCCCATATAACGCACAAAGAAAACGGTCCGGATGATATCCATACATAAAAACAATATCAATACGATGTAACAGCAACTATCACAATCCACCGCAAATAAAGGAACGCACCTAATACGTGTGAAAAAAAACTGACACAGAAAAACATGTTAAACAAACAACAGAGTACAACAAACATAAGTTAGAAAACCGAAACATAGTATTCCAATTTTCATATTTCATTCAAATATTTGACCCATATTTAGGTTGGTACTTTCATAGGTCACTGTCTTACATCATGCAAGTTTGAAATAAATTTTAGGACGTACTCAATGGGTCTTACAAAAAAACGTTTAAAATATAAAGACATGTTGTTTCTCTTCCTGTAGGTTACTATTGTACACCCTGTGCGTCAAAATTAAAGATTGTGCCCCTCAGGTAAAAAGTTAAAAGGTGTTTTACTTAATTTTCAGGACCTAATTTGAGTCGTACAAAAAAGGTAATATATACTGATATGTTGGATCTCTTCAATAGGTCACTGTCGTACTTTCACTATTAAATTTAAAAACTGTTGCCCCTCAGTTTAAAAGTTAGAAGAGTCACAACGTTGATGCTATATTCCAATTTTCATATTTTCATTCAAATATTTGTCCCATATTTAGGTTCTTAAGTTCGGTTGTAACTGAGTTGCCGCTACGTTGTTCGGCATAATTGGCGATGTGGCGGATGTCTAACAAAAAAAAACGTAGAATAACAGGACATGTTGTTCCCTTCTGTAGGTTATTTATCTTACATTTTTTTGGGAAATTAAAAATTGTTTGCCCTCAGGTAAAAAAATAAAAGATTTACTTAATTTTTTGGACCACCTTTGATCGTACAAAAAAGGTAATAAATACTGATATGTTGATCTCTTCAAATATGTCACTGTCGTACATTCTATGTTAAATTTAAAGACTGTTGCTCACCAGGAAAAAAGTTACAAGAGTCACAACGTTGATGCAATATTCCAATTTTCATATTTTCATTCAAATATTTTGACCCATATTTAGGTTGGTACTTTTCAGTAGGTCACTGTCTTACATCATGTAGTTTGACATAAATTTTAGGAGGTACTATGGGTCTTACAAAAAAATCTTAGAATATACAGACATGTTGTTTCTCTTCTGTAGGTTACTATCTTACATTCTGTGATCAAACTAAAATTTGTTGCCCCTCAGGTAAAAAGTTAAAAGTGTTTAATGAATTTTCAGGACCTATTTTAAAGGTAATATATTCTGATATGTTGGATCTCTTCAATTGGTCTCTGTCGTACATTCTATATTAAATTTAAAAACGGTTGCCCCCCAGGTAAAAAGTTAAAAGAGTCACAACGTTGATGCTATATTCCAATTTTCATATTTTCATTCAAATATTTTGACCCATATTTAGGTTGGTACTTTTCAGTAGGTCACTGTCTTACATCATGTAGTTTGACATAAATTTTAGGACGTACTATGGGTCTTAAAAAAAAGTAGAATATAAAGACATGTTGTTTCTCTTCTGTAGGTTACTATCTTACATTCTGTGGTCAAATTAAAAATTGTTGCCCCTCAGGTAAAAAGTTAAAAGGGTTTCCTCAATTTTCAGGACCTATTTTGATTCTTACAAAAAAAGGTAATAAATACTGATATGTTGGATCTCTTCAATAGGTCACTGTCGTACATTCTATGTTAAATTTAAAGATTGTTGCCCCACAGGAAAAAAGTTACAAGAGTCACAACGTTGATGCTATATTCCAATTTTCATATTTTCATTAAAATATTTTGACCCATATTTAGGTTGGTACTTTTCAGTAGGTCACTGTCTTACATCATGTTATTAAAAATAATTTTTAGGACGACTATGGGTCTTACAAAAAAAACGTTGAATATAAAGACATGTTGTTTCTCTTCTGTAGGTTACTATCTTACATTATGTGGTCAAAATAAAAATTGTTGCCCCTCAGGTAAAAAGTTAAAAGGGTTTACTCAATTTTCAGGACCTACTTTGGGTCATACAAAAAAGGTAGGATATGCTGATATGTTGGATATCTTCAATAGGTCACTGTCGTACATTCTATATTAAATTTAAAAACTGTTGCCCCTCAGTTAAAAAGTTACAAGAGTCACAACGTTGTTGCTATATTCCTATTTTCATATTTTCATTCAAATATTTTGACCCATATTTAGGTTGGTACTTTTCAATAGGTCACTGTCTTACATCATGCAGTTTGAAATAAATTTTGGGACGTACTATGGGTCTTACAAAAAAACGTAAAATATAAAGACATGTTGTTTCTCTTCTGTAGGTTACTATTTTACACCCTCTAACTCTGCTTCCGTGGAACACCACCTTTCTAACTCTAACCCTAATCTTTTGCTCCTGTCTGAGACTCAGATGGCTAAGAATTCATCCTCTAACTCGTTTAATGTATCCAACTACAACTTATTTCATAATTTCCGTCTAAAGGGTGGAGTATGTGCCTATGTTAACATAAACACTCCCGTAACACGTCTCGTGAATCTCGAATCTCCTAATTTCGATGTTCTATGGCTTAAAATCTTTCTCCCTTCTACTACAATAATCTTGTGCTTCTGCTACTGCTCTCCTAACAGAACAGATTTTTCACGCCTTTTTTTGAATATCTTAACACTTCTCACGAGACGTTATAATCTTCTCATTCCAAATAACTGAGGTCTCTAATTTAGGGGATTTCAATGTACATAACACTGAATGGTTGGGGTCCTCTCATACCGATTTAGGTGGAGAGGAGGCCGAATCATTCAGTATTCTCAACGATCTGGAACAGCTAATTAAAGAACCCACACACATTCCGGATCGTCCTAACCAATTCTTGAACACACTTGACCTATGTTTCACCACTAGTCCTTCTCTCTTAAAATACACCACTTTCGCTCCTATCGGTAAATCTGACCAAACCTTATATCTCTTAATTTCTAATACTTTCTCTCCAACAGCCCCATCCTCCCTATTCGTTTTTTCTGGCACTTTGATCGGGCCGATGGGGGGCCTTGCGTTGCTTCTACGCTAACTATAACTGGAATAGAACCTGCTTTGTCCCTCTGGTGACGCTTCACTTCTGCGATAAAGGGGAAGCTGTAATACGTTGATGGGGATTGAGCAGGTTCATTCCTTCTTCGACTAAATCTTTTCTCCTCAAAAATCCATGGTTGGATCGTGCTTGTTCTCTGGCCATTCCGGCTAGAGACAATGCGTATCGGGAGTGGAAAAATTCTCGTTCTCCTATCACTCTTGCTAATTTTCATTCAGCTAGAAAACGTTGCAGGGATACTCTTCGACGAGCAAAGCGGGCTTTCATCAAAACGAAAGTGCGCTAACTCCTTGGTTCTCCTTACTGACAAATCTTTCTGGCCTCTTGCCAAAAAACCATCTCTAACAACTTCTGTAAATACTGTCTTTCCTCCTCTTATTCGCTTTGATTGGTTCTGTTGCTAATTCTCCAACTGAAAAGGCCAATCTCTTCGGCCTCCTATTTCCCTAACTCAACCTTGGACGATTCTGGCATTCCTCCCCCTCCTCTTTCTCCTCTCAGGTTTGCCTTATGCCTTTGCCTGTGATTACATTCGATCGGGTGCATGGTCCTGAAATCTACGAACGTTAGGAAGGCGGGTGGCCCGGATGGCATCCTCCCCGAGTTTCGAGGGAGTGTGCCTTCCGTGCTATCCCCGCCCCCTCGTTCAACTATATTCTCTATGTCTCATACTAACACCTTCCCTCAGTGTTGGAAGCACGCACATGGTCCAACCTATCCGAAAAAAGGAAGCCGCTCGGATCCTTCTAACTATCGCCCTATAGCTCTTACTTGAATATTCTATCTAAGATCTTGAAACTCTTCTCAACTCTCATTTCTTAGATCATCTAGAATCTCATTCCTTTCTTTCCGATCGCCAGTATTTGGCTTTCGGCGCTCGATCTTTGAACTGGCGATATACTTTTCCATCTTACTGATTTATGGTTTCCCCCCCCCTTAGAAACTACGGGGAGACTTGCGTGGTGGCGCTTGAAAAAATCCAAAGCATTTGACCGGGCATGGCACGCAACACAGGGCTCTCCAAGCTCCCCTCCTTTGAGTTTCCTCCTTCTCTTTGCTTACTTATGACTAGTTTTCTTTGAACAGATCGCTCAATATCGGCTGTTGTGATGGGGCGACTTCTTCTTCCTTTTCTGTCAATAGTGGTTTCCTCAGGGTTCTGTCTTATCTCCTACTTTATTCCTACTTTTCAGTAATGATCTTCTCACCTGCACATCTAGCTCTATCCATCCATATGCCAGTGACTCGACCCTTCATTCTTCAACTTATTTCAATTCTACTCCCCCTTTTACTTCTAGAATTGCCTCTCGTCTTAATCTTTTCGATTCTATTCTCGCTGATCTGGATAGAATTTCCGGGTGGGGTCGTCTGAACCTTGTGAAATTCAATTCTTTAAAAACTCAACTTCTACAAATCTTCCTCTCTAAGGACACCTTAGAACTTTCCTATCTCTTTCGACGTTCTCTCGTCTCTCCTGTTGGACAATATAAACATCCTTTGCCTTAACGTAAACAAAAAAATGTCTTGGAAACCTTACATAACAATGGTTGCTAGGCGGCCTCAAAGAACTGGGAGTTCTGTTTAGACTGCGAGACTTTTTTTTCCTCTTCTCAGTTGCTCCAGCTATACAAGGGCCTCATCCGCCCTGTATGGAGTACTGCTCTCATATCTGGCGGGGGCTCTGTTTCACCGGCTTTTGGGATAGGGTCGGTCAAGGCCAAAAGGCTCTATAACTGTCCTGTACTTTCCAGTTCCCTTGACCCTCTAATCTTTGCGGCGCGATGTTGGTGCTTTATCTCTTTTCTATAGGTACCGCAGCGGCAGGTGCTCGAGGGAGCTTATCACTCGCGTACCTCCACCTTTACGTCGCCCTCGTAGAACTAGGGGTGCTGTGTCTGCACATGAGTTTTGTGTTGATGTAGGTAACTCCAGGCTAGTTCGATGCGGTGCTTCCTTCTTTCCTGCCACATCTGTTCTGTGGAATTCTCTTCCATCTTCTGTGTTTCCTGCTGATTTAATCTCCCTCACTTAAAGCCTGCGTCTGTGCTAATCTGCGGTGTAATTTAATTTAAGTTGTTGACTTCTGAGGCGTGTAACACCCCCTCCTTGAAAAGGCTCTGCCCGTGAGGGGGTGGGGAAAACTGTAAAAAAAAAAAAAAAAAAAAAAAATTAAAGATTGTTGCCCCTCAGGTAAAAAGTTAAAAGGTTTTACTTAATTTTCAGGACCTAATTCGAGTCGTACAAAAAAGGTAATATATACTGATATGTTGGATCTCTTCAAAAGGTCACTGTCGTACTTTCACTATTAAATTTAAAAACTGTTGCCCCTCAGTTAAAAAGTTACAAGAGTCACAACGTTGATGCTATATTCCAATTTCATATTTTCATTCAAATATTTTAGACCCATATTTAGCGCTGGTACTTTTCAGTAGAGCACTGTACTATTACATCATTGTAGTTTGACATAAATTTAGGACGTACTATGGGTCTTACAAAAAAACTAGAATATACAGAACATGTTGTTTCTCTTCTGTAGGTTATAGTCTAACATTCGGTTACTGTCTAAAATTGTTGCCCCTCAGGTAAAAAAGTTAAAAGGGTTTACTTCAATTTTCAGGACCTACTTTGATTCCTTACAAAAAAAGGTAATATATCTGATATGTCTAGGATCTCTTCAAAGGAGGTCGAATGTCGCACATTCATGTATTTAAATTTAAAAAACTGTTGCCCCAGAGTAAAAAAGCTTAAAAGAGTCACAAGTTGATGCTATATTTAGGAATTTTTCATATTTTCATTCAAATATTTTGACCATATTTTAGTTCGGTACTTTTCAGTAGACCACTTCCTACATCATGTAGTTTGGCATAAATTTTAGGACGTACTATGGGTCTTAGAAAAAAAACGTAGAATATAAAGACATGTTGGTTCCCTTCTGTAGGTTATTATCTTACAATATGTGGTCAAATTAAAAATTGTTGCCCCTCAGGTAAAAAGTTAAAAGGGTTTACTCAATTTTGAGGACCTATTTTGAGTCTTACAAAAAAGGTAATAAATACTGATATGTTGGATCTCTTCAATAGGTCACTGTCGTACATTCTATGTTAAATTTAAAGATTGTTGCCCCCCAGGAAAAAAGTTACAAGAGTCACAACGTTGATGCTATATTCCAATTTTCATATTTTCATTCAAATATTTTGACCATATTTAGGTTGGTACTTTTCAGTAGGTCACTGTCTTACATCATGTAGTTTGACATAAACTTTAGGACGTACTATGGGTCATACAAAAAAAACCTTGAATATAAAGACATGTTGTTTCTCTTCTGTAGGTTACTATCTTACATTATGTGGTCAAATTAAAAATTGTTGCCCCTCAGGTAAAAAGTTAAAAGGGTTTACTCAATTTTCAGGACCTACTTTGGGTCATACAAAAAAGGTAGGATATACTGATATGTTGGATATCTTCAATAGGTCACTGTCGTTCATTCTATATTAAATTTAAAAACTGTTGCCCCTCAGTTAAAAAGTTACAAGAGTCACAACGTTGATGCTATATTCCAATTTTCATATTTTCATTCAAATATGAAAATTGGTAACTTAGGTTGAGTACCTTTTCAGTAGGCACTAGTCTCTACATCATGCAGTTTGAAATAAATTTTAGGACGTACTTAGGGTCTTACAAAAAAACGTAAAACATGAAGACATGTTGTTTCTCTTCTGTAGGTTACTATTTACACCTGTGGTCAAATTAAAGATTGTTGCCACTCAGGTAAAAAATTTAAAAGGTTTTACTTAATTTTCAGGACCTAATTTGAGTCGTACAAAAAAGGTAATATATACTGATTTGTTGGATCTTTCAGTAGGTCACTTCGTACTTTCACTATTTAAATTTTAAAAAAAGTGTTGCCCTCAGTTAAAAAAAAAACAAGATCAAAACGTGATGGCCTTTATTTCCCAATTTTCATATTTTCATTCAAATATTTTGACCCATATTTAGGTTGGTACTTTTCAGTAGGTCACTGTCTTACATCATGTAGTTTGACATAAATTTTAGGAGGTACTATGGATCTTACAAAAAAACGTAGAATATACAGACATGTTGTTTCTCTTCTGTAGGTTACTATCTTACATTCTGTGATCAAACTAAAACTTGTTGACACTCAGGTAAAAAGTTAAAAGGGTTTAATGAATTTTCAGAACCCACTTTGAGTGTACAAAAAAGGTAATAAATACTGATATGTTGGATCTCTTCAATAGGTCACTGTCGTACTTTCACTATTAAATTTAAAAACTGTTGCCCCTCAGTTAAAAAGTTACAAGAGTCACAACGTTTATGCTATATTCCAATTTTCATATTTTCATTCAAATATTTTGACCCATATTTAGGTTGGTACTTTTCAGTAGGTCACTGTCTTACATCATGTAGTTTGACATAAATTTTAGGAGGTACTATGTGTCTTACAAAAAAACGTAGATTATACAGACATGTTTTTTCTCTTCTGTAGGTTACTATCTTACATTCTGTGATCAAACTAAAAATTGTTGCCCCTCAGGTAAAAAGTTAAAAGGGTTTACTCAATTTTCAGGACCTACTTTGAGTCGTACAAAAAAAGTAATATATTCTGATATGTTGGATCTCTTCAATAGGTCACTGTCGTACATTCTATATTAAATTTAAAAACTGTTGCCCCCCAGGTAAAAAGTTACAAGAGTCACAACGTTGATGCTATATTCCAATTTTCATATTTTCATTCAAATATTTTGACCCATATTTAAGTTGGTACTTTTCAGTAGATCACTGTCTTACATCATGTAGTTTAACAAAATTTTAGACGTACTATGGGCTTAGAAAAAACGTTAAGAATATAAAAGACATGGGTGTTCTCTTCTGTAGCGTTACTATCTTTACATTATGTGATCAAATTAAAAATTGTTGCCCCTCAGGTAAAAAGTTAAAAGGTTTTACTTAATTTTCAGGAAAAACTTTGAGTCGTACAAAAAAGGTAATAATTACTGATATGTTGGATCTCTTCAATATGTCACTGTCGTACATTCTACGTTAAATTCAAAGACTGTTGCCCCCCAGGAAAAAAGTTACAAGAGTCACAACGTTGATGCTATATTCCAATTTTCATATTTTCATTCAAATATTTTGACCCATATTTAGGTTGGTACTTTTCAGTAGGTCACTGTCTTACATCATGTAGTTTGATTAAATTAAAAGACTAATATGGGTCTTGCAAAAAAACGTAGAATATACAGACATGTTGTTTCTCTTCTGTAGGTTACTATCTTACATTCTGTGGTCAAATTAAGGATTGTTGCCCCTCAGGTAAAAAGTTAAAAGGTTTTACTTAATTTTCAGGACCTAATTTGAGTCGTACAAAAAAGGTAATATATACTGATATGTTGGATCTTTTCAATAGGTCACTGTCGTACTTTCACTATTAAATTTAAAAACTGTTGCCCCTCAGTTAAAAAGTTACAAGAGTCACAACGTTGATGCTATATTCTGCTAGAAGTCCTAATATCGTAGTTCACTTTGCATACCCAATCGCTAAATATCATAGAAGAGGTTACGAATACTTTAGTTACAAACACCATTTAATATGTACAAACACATTATAACACAAGTCCATTACTAGATTGGAATAGCAAGTAAGTATATTAATAAGATAAAATAGAATACAATGATATGAACAATGCAATCTTAGATATAACCTTCGGAGGTACCAACTCTTCTGCATAACGACGATGTGTAATCCAGTCATGATGACGTACTCTTCAACACCCCCTCTCGGCATATGACGATGATTTCACATTCGCAAGGTTCTTCAATCCTAATCCTTTGCAACAGAAATGATGCCTTTCACCCGTCAATGGCTTTGTCAGTGCATCTGCAACCATTTCCTCAGTAGGTATATATTTGACGACGATTTTCCCTTCTGTCACAGTTTGTCGGATGAAGTGGTGCCTGATATCAATATGCTTTGTTCTGGAATGATGAATGGGGTTATATGCAAGGCTTTGAGCCCCTTGACTATTGCAATATATTACAGTAGAATCTTTATGCATATCCTCTTCCCCAATTTCTCTCAGAAAATTTCGTAAGTAAATGGCTTCTCTTGAAGCCTCCGTCAAAGCCATATATTCAGCCTCAACACTCGATTGGGCAACTGTCCTTTGTTTTCGTGATTCCCAAGTGATGGCTGCACCGCCATATACAAAAGCATACCCGGTGTAGGATTTTCTATCGATGATACAGTTTCCCCAATCCGCATCGGTGAAACCCTTCACCGTTAATTTAGTTTGGTAGTAGGCAAGAGTGTAATCTATAGTCCCCTTTAGGTACCTGAGAACTCTTTTTGCAGCTTTCCAGTGTTGTTCATTATAATTATTGTTAAACTGGCTGAGGGAATGAACGGCGTATGATATATCTGGCCTAGTAGAAACAGAAAGATACATTAATGAACCTATAAGGGATTGGAATGGATATTTTTTCATTTCTTCTTCAGATACAGGATCTGGTTTTAACAATTTACTTCCATATTCAATTGGTGTCACAACAGGCTTACACTCAGTCATCCCGTATTGATCCAGTACAGTTTTCACATATCCTTTTTGTGACAATATAAATCCACTTTTGGAAGATTTAAACTCTATACCTAGACAGTTCTCAATAGGCCCCATATCTTTCATTCGGAATTATTCTAAGAGTCTTTCTTTTATTTTTTCTAACAAGATTATATTTTTGGATGCCAGTATCAAATCATCCACATATACGCCAATGATAATGAGATCGTCAACATTTCCGCACATATAAACACATGGATCAGCATCTGTGGGTTTGAAATCAATATTTAAGAGACTTTGATGCAGTTTATTGTACCACATCCGACCAGATTGTTTCAGTCCATAAAGAGCTTTATTCAGTTTACACACTTTATTTTCACGGTAACGAAGTTGTTTTAGCATATTTGAAGCTTCTTCCTTTATGAGGTGATCTTCATCATTTCTTAATCTCCTTAATGATTCTTCTAATAGATCTGGTACTTCCATATATATGGTCTCTCTTAGTTCACCATTTAAATACGCAGTCTCCACATCCATTTGATGTATAGTCATACCCCTTTCAGCTGCAAGTGCAACAATAGTTCTAAGAGAACTAAGACGTATAACGGGAGAAAATGTCTCATAATAATCGATACCTGGTCTTTGTGAAAAACCTTGGGCTACAAGGCGTGCCTTTCTTTTATCAAGAGCCCCGTCCGCTTTAAATTTATTACGTAGCAACATTTTTGAACCTAATATTCTGCAATTTGATGGTCTCTCTTCTATTGTCCATGTCTTATTTTGCAGAAGCGATGTTTATTCTTTTTCAATCGCATCTTTCCATTGACAAGAGGCAGGACTATTTAATGCATCTGTGAGAGAGATGACTGATCCTCCATCTACTGCCATGGTAGTTGTTTCAGTTACTTTTGTGGCAATAGCTTTTTCGGATTCTCATCTTTTTCTTCTGATTCTTCTCTATCTTCTTTTTCACCATCTTTTGAAGCAGGTTGATAAATTTTCTTTGGACGTCCACGTTGACCAGTTCGCAATATCTTCGGTCTCCCTCGTCCTCGAGGAACAAATGTAGCATCATCCTCTGAATCGATGCTGTCTGTATCATCTTCATGATCTTCTTCAGGATCATTTTTAAGAGTCATTAGAGGGACTATTTCCATTATTTCATCACCCTCCTCAGATCCGGAAATAATGTTCTGTGTACAATTTTCTCGTGGAAAATTTACGTCCCGAGCTATAAAAAGTCTTTTTTCTTCTTCAGACCATATTCTATATGCCTTACTCTCTTCTGAATATCCAAGCAAAATTCCTGGCCTGGATCTCTGTTGTAATTTACTCATTCCCGGTGTTTTATTCATAAAATAAACTTTCGTACCAAAAATGCGTAAGTGCGAAACTGTGCATCGCTTTCCAGTCCATATATTAACAGGTACACTTCCATTTAAAGCACTGGAGGGGCATCTATTACGTAAATAATTTGCAGCTAAAATAGCTTCTGCCCAAAATCTATGTGGTAGGTTCGATTCACTGAGGAGACATCTTGCCATCTCAACGTACGTTCTGTTTTGGCGTTCAGAAATTCCATTTTGCTGAGCCGTGTATGGAACACTAAGTCTTCTTCCAATGCCATTATCACTTAGAAATTTTGAAAAATCATGAGAAAGAAATTCTGAAGCATTATCAGTTTGAAAATATTTTATTTTTTCACCCGACTGATTCTCTACGAATAATTTATATTCTTTAAATTTTTCCAAAGCTTCACTTTTATTCTTCAGGAATTTTACAACAGTATATCTACTTTTATCATCTATGAAAGTGATAAAATATTTATGATTTCCGAGTGATGGAATTCGAAACGGTCCACATATATCGGAATGAACAATTTCCAAAAGTTTTGTACTTTCGCGATGAGACTTTTTAAAAGGCAATTGAGTCATTTTATTTTTTACGCATGTTTCACAGTTAGGCATATCAGAAGTTTTAAAATTTAATCCGTGCACCAAATGTTTATTTCTTAAACTTTTTAAATCTTGAATATTTAAATGACCAAATCTGCGATGCCAAATCTCTATATCAGAAGGTTTAATTTCAGACGCTACTGAAGCTTTTTCTTGCAAATAATATAGGTTATTTTTTCTATTAGCTATCAATAAAAGTTTTCCGTCTTTACCATATATTTTCGCATTATCCTGTGAAAATACAACTTTGCATCCTTTATCGGTCATTTTTGAGACAGATAGTAAATTAGTATGTAAATTTGGCACGTAAAGAGCTTCGTTTATATTAACGTTTTTAATTTCTCTTCCTAGTTGACTTTTTATATTAATACTGCCTGTACCATTTATAAAAGTTTCAGATGAGTCTGCTAACCTAATTTTCATATCTTTAGTAGTACTTAATTCGGTAAAATACTTATCTTTTGATCACATATGCGCAGTTGATCCGCTATCTAAACACCATTTCACGGATACATTTTCATCGGTGCTCGCAGATAAAACCACGTGTTTGCTTTTTTCTTCAGGTTCGTTTCTTGACAATTTAGTTCTACACTTTGATGCTATATGCCCAAATAAGTTACATTTGTAACATCTGACATGTGATTTCCACATAGGTCGTTTTTCGTGACTATTTTTCTTAAAATTTGTCTTCGTGGTTGCCATAGCATCCATCTTAGTATTAGTAGAATCTTGATGCCTAATCTTACTCTCTTCCATAATTTTCACTCGTAAGATTTCAACGTCAGGCAATTCGTCTCGACTTTCCATTGCGCATCTGAAGTTACTGTATTCATCAGGCAAACTATATAATAATAGTATACTCAACATATCCCCATGAATATCAATTTTCAACTCACGCAATTTACTCACTGCGTCGAAGAAACTATCCAAGTAACCTTTTACATCTTCATCGGCTTTTAGCCTACTCAGAGTTAGTTGTTTAAGCAACATTGCCTTACGCGCAGGGTTCTTTGATTGATAAATACCTTTTAATTTTTCCCAAACTTGATTTGAAGATTTACAATCTTTAATTTGTTTCAACTCCGATGGGTGAATTATAAGTATTAATTCTGACTTAGCTTTACGATCGAACGAATCTCATTGTGTAGCTTCTGATGAATTTTCTGGTCTTTTCTTTTCATCAATGACGTATTCCCATAAATCGCTTCTAATTAATAAAGCTTGCGCTTGAATACACCAAGTATCATAATTATCCTTTCGTAGGGGTTCGATACGTATTCCTGTAGAACTTGCCATGATGCAGTTTTATTTCTGTACCCGATGTTTGTTTTGGTATCGTAACTTAACTTGATCAATCTTTAAGTAGCAACGAAGTAGCAAAGCAGCAACGTAGTAATTTAGTAACAAACTAACTACGCTCTGCTACCATGCTAGAAGTCCAAATATCGTAGTTCACTTTGCATACCCAATCGGTAAATATCATATAAGAGGTTACGAATACTTTAGTTACAAACACCATTTAATATGTACAAACACATTATAACACAAGTCCATTACTAGATTGGAATAGCAAGTAAGTATATTAATAAGATAAAATAGAATACAATGATATGAACAATGCAATCTTAGATATAACCTTCGGAGGTACCAACTCTTCTGCATAACGACGATGTGTAATCCAGTCATGATGACGTACTCTTCAAAATATTCCAATTTTCATATTTTCATTCAAATATTTTGACCCATATTTAGGTTCTTACTTTTCAATAGGTCACTGTCTTACATCATGTAGTTTGACATAAATTTTAGGACGTACTATGGGTCTTACAAAAAAAACGTAGAATATAAAGACATGTTGTTTCTCTTCCTTATGTTACTCTCTTACATTCTGTGGTCAAATTAAAAATTGTTGCCCCTCAGGTAAAAAGTTAAAAGGGTTTACTCAATTTTCAGGACCTACTTTGAGTCGTACAAAAAAGGTAATAAATACTGATATGTTGGATCTCTTCAATAGGTCACTGTCGTACATTCTATGTTAAATTTAAAGATTGTTGCCCCCAGGAAAAAAAGTTACAAGAGTCACAACGTTGATGCTATATTCCAATTTTCATATTTTCATTCAAATATTTTGACCCATATTTAGGTTGGTACTTTTCAGTAGGTCACTGTCTTACATCATGCAGTTTGACATAAATTTTAGAACGTACTATGGGTCTTACAAAAAAACGTAGAATATAAAGACATGTTGTTTCTCTTCTGTAGGTTACTATCTTACATTATGTGGTCAAATTAAAAATTGTTGCCCCTCAGGTAAAAAGTTAAAAGGTTTTACTTAATTTTCAGGACCTACTTTGAGTCGTACAAAAATGGTAATATATACTGATATGTTGGATCTCTTCAATAGGTCACTGTCGTATATTCTATATTAAATTTAAAGACTGTTGCCCACAGGTAAAAAGTTACAAGAGTCACAACGTTGATGCTATATTCCAATTTTCATATTTTCATTCAAATATTTTGACCCATATTTAGGTGGGTACTTTTCAGTAGGTCACTCTCCTACATCATTTAGTTTGACATAAATTTTAGGACGTACTATGGGTTTTACAAAAAAACGTAGAATATACAGACATGTTGTTTCTCTTCTGTAGGTTACTATTTTACACCCTGTGGTCAAATTAAAGATTGTTGCCCCTCAGGTAAAAAGTTAAAAAGGGTTTTACTCTTTTCAGGACCTACTTTGGGTCATACAAAAAAGGTAGGATATGCTGATATGTTGGATATCTTCAATAGGTCACTGTCGTACATTCTATATTAAATTTAAAAACTGTTGCCCCTCAGTTAAAAAGTTACAAGAGTCACAACGTTGATGCTATATTCCAATGTTCTATATCATTCAATATGTTGACTCATATTTAGGTTATTACTTTTCAGTAAGGTCACTGTCTTAACATCAATTGCAGTTTGAAATAAATTTTAGGACGTACTATGGGTCTTACAAAAAAACGTAAAATATAAAGACATGTTGTTTCTCTTCTGTAGGTTATTATTTTACACCCTGTGGTCAACTTAACAGATTGTTTGCCCCTCAGAGTAAAAAGTTAAAAGGTTTTAACTTAATTTTCAGGACCTATTTGAGTCGTACAAAAAAGTAATATATAGCTGATTATGTTGGATCTCTTCAATAGCTCCTGTCGTACTTTCACTATTAAAATTTAAAAACTGTGCCCCACAGTTAACAAAGTTTGACAAGTAGGTCACAATCGTGGATGACTAATAAATTCCAATTTCCAATATTTTATTCGCAATATATTTTGAGCCGCATAAATTTAGGTTGGGTTACTTTTTTCAGTAGGGAGTCCAACTTGTGTATCTTACATCTATGTGAGTTTGACAAATTTAGGATGGTATCTAATGTGTTCTAACAAAAGAAACGTAGAATTGTAACAGACAGTGTTTGTTTTTCCCTTCTGTAGTTATTTATCTATCAATTATTGTGGTCAATATTTTGAAAAATTTGTTGCCCCTTCAGGGAAAAAGTTAAAAGGTTTTTTACTTAATTTGTAGGAAACCATACTTTGGAGTCGCGACAGAAAAAAGGGTAATAAATACGATTTGATGGTTGGATCTCTTTCTAAGGTATTATGCACTGGTCGTTACATTCTAGTGTTAAAGTTAAAGACTGTTGGCTACCTTCTAGGAGAAAAAAGTTACAGATGGTAGTCACAACGGTTGGGATGTGCTCATATTCCAATTTTCATATTTTTCATTCAAATGAATTTGACCGGCATATTTAAGGTTGGTACTTTTTAGTAGGTCACTGTCTTACATCATGTAGTTTGAACATAAATTTTAGGAGGTACTATGGGTCTTACAAAAAATCTTAGAATTACAGACATGTTGTTTCCTGTTTGTAGGTTACTATCTTGTACAATTCTTGTGATCAAACTAAAAAAATGTTGCCCCCAGGTAAAAAATAAAAAGAGTTTTTAATGAAATTTCAGGACCTATTATTGGAGTCGTAAAAAAAAAGGTAATATATTCTGGTATGTTGATCGTGCTGTCAATGTGGTCACTTTGGTCGTACATTCTATATTAAATTTAAAAACGGTTGCCCCCCAGGTAAAAAGTTACAAGAGTCACAACGTTGATGCTATATTCCAATTTTCATATTTTCATTAAAATATTTTGACCCATATTTAGGTTCTTACTTTTTAGTAGGTCACTGTCTTACATCTTGTAGTTTGACATAAATTTTAGGACGTACTATGGGTCTTAAAAAAAAAGTAGAATATAAAGACATGTTGTTTCTCTTCCTTATGTTACTCTCTTACATTCTGTGGTCAAATTAAAAATTGATTGCCCGTAGAATAATAGAAGATAAAAGGGTTCCTCAAATTTCAAGTGACCAATTTTGATTCTTACAAAAAAAGGTAATAAATACTGATATGTTTGAATTCTTCAATAGGTCACTGTCGTACATTCTATGTTAAATTTAACCCTAGAACACATAGCTTTAAAATATTTATATTTCGGTTATCTTATGTCCAGTAGACCGCCATTTTAAGAAATTTTTATAAAATAATTTTTGCCATTTTTTTTGCTTTTTTTTAATTTTCATTGTATATTTGCATCATTTCCCTATTCATTTATGCTTTTACATATTGAATACGTAGAATTTTTTGGGACCAATTTCAAACTCTTAGAAATTAACATATTTTAAATTTTTTATAAAAAAATATTTACGGTCTGTCAGACATAAGTTATGTGATGTAGGGTTAAAGATTGTTGCCCCCCAGGAAAAAAGTTAAAAGAGTCACAACGTTGATGCTATATTCCAATTTTCATATTTTCATTCAAATACTTTAAACCCATATTTAGGTTGGTACTTTTCAGTAGGTCACTGTCTTACATCATGTAGTTTGACATAAATTTTAGGACGTACTATGGGTCTTACAAAAAAAACGTTGAATATAAAGACATGTTGTTTCTCTTCTGTAGGGTTACTATCTTACATTATGTGGTCAAAATAAAAATTGTTGCCCCAGGTAAAAAGTTAAAATAGTTTGGTTTACTCAATTTTCAGGACCTAGCTTATGCCGCGTCATATCAACAAAGGTAGGATAATGCTTGAGATACTGTTGATAAATCTTCAAATAGGTCACATGTCGGTACATTACACTTATTAAATCTTAAAAAACTTGTTGTCCCTCAAGTTAAATACCGTTACAAGAGCTCCACAAAACACGTTGTTGCCTATACACCGCAATTCCTATTTCATAGTTTCATCCCTCAAATTTTATGACCCCATATTTAGGACATTGGCCCTCAACTCGGTTTCAAGAGGTCACTGTCTTACATCATGCAATTTGACATAAATTTTAGGGACGTACTATGGCTCTTACAAAAAAACGTAAAAATATAAAGAGCATGTTAGTTTTCTGCTCTGTGGTTACTATTTTACAGACGCCTGTGGCAAATTAAAAGATTGTTGCCCCTCAGGTAAAAATTAAAAGGTAATTTACTTAACTTTTCAAGGAACCTAATTTGACCAAGTCGTACAAAAAAAGTGTAAAATATACTGATAATGTTTGGATCTCCTAAATGTCACTCGTCGTACTTTCACTAATTAAATTTAATAACTGTTGCCCCTCCCCCCGTTAAAAAGTTACAAAAGTCACATCGTTGATGCTATATTCCAAGATTTTTCATATTTTTCCATTTCAAAATATTTTGACCCATATTAGGTTGGTACTTTTCAGTAGGTCACTGTCTACATCATGTATTTTGACATAAATTTTAGGAGGTACTATGTTGGTCTTACAAAAAACGATAGATATACAGACAATGTAGTTTCTCTTTTGTTAGGTTTACTATTCTTACAGTCTGTGATCAATAATCTAAAGAAGCAATTATTGCCCCATCAGGTATACCAAAAGTTAAAAGGGTTTACTTAATTTTCAGGACCAACTTTGAGTCGTACAAAAAAGGTAATATATTCTGATATGTTGGATCTCTTCAATAGGTCACTGTCGTACATTCTGTATTAAATTTAAAAACTGTTGCCCCCCAGGTAAAAAGTTACAAGAGTCACAACGTTGATGCTATATTCCAATTTTCATATTTTCATTCAAATATTTTGACAGAGGATATTTAGTTCGAGTTACTTTTCAGTAGATAACTGTCTTACATCATGTAGTTTGGCGACATAAATTTTTAGGACGTACTATGGGTCTTAAAAAAAAAAAGATCAAATATAAAGATATTTTTTTTCCTTTTTTTTGTTTATTATTCTTACATTTGTGGTCAAATTAAAAATTTTGCCCCTCAGGTAAAAAGTTAAAAGGTTTTACTTAATTTCAGGACCTACTTTGAGTCGTACAAAAAAGGTAATAAATACTGATATGTTGGATCTCTTCAATAGGTCACTGTCGTACATTCTATGTTAAATTTAAAGACTGTTGCCCCCCAGGAAAAAAGTTAGCAATGAAGGTTCACAACGTTGATGCAATATTCCAATTTCATATTTTCATTCAAATATTTTGACCCATATTAAGGTTGGTACTTTTTTCAGTAGGTCAACTGTCTTTACATCATTGTAGTTTGACAATAAATTTTAAGAGGTGACTTGGGTTCTTACAAAAAAAATCGTAGAATTACAGACATGTTGTTTCTCTTGCTTCTGTAGGTTACTATCTTACATTCTGTGATCAAACTAAAAATTGTTGCCCCTCAGGTAAAAAGTTAAAAGGGTTTAATGAATTTTCAGGACCTACTTTGAGTCGTACAAAAAAGGTAATATATTCTGATATGTTGGATCTCTTCAATTGGTCACTGTCGTACATTCTATATTAAATTTAAAAACGGTTGCCTCCCCAGGTAAAAAGTTACAAGAGTCACAACGTTGATGCTATATTCCAATTTTCATATTTTCATTTAAATATTTTGACCCATATTTAGGTTCTTACTTTTCAGTAGGTCACTGTCTTACATCATGTAGTTTGACATAAATTTTAGGACGTACTATGGGTCTTAAAAAAAAAGTAGAATATAAAGACATGTTGTTTCTCTTCCTTATGTTACTCTCTTACATTCTGTGGTCAAATTAAAAATTGTTGCCCCTCAGGTAAAAAGTTAAAAGGGTTTCCTCAATTTTCAGGACCTATTTTGATTTTTACAAAAAAGGTAATAAATACTGACATGTTGGATCTCTTTAATAGGTCACTGTCGTACATTCTGTGTTAAATTTAAAGATTGTTGCCCCCCAGGAAAAAAGTTACAAGAGTCACAACGTTGATGCTATATTCTAATTTTCATATTTTCATTCAAATATTTTGACCCATATTAGGTGGTGCTTTTCAAGTAAAGGTCAAACTGTCCTTACATCATGTAGTTTTTGACACTACAATTTTATTACGTACTATGGGTCTTACAAAAAAACGTTGAAAATAAAGACATGTTGTTTCTCTTCTGTAGGTTACTATCTTACATTATGTGGTCAAAATAAAAATTGTTGCCCCTCAGGTAAAAAGTTAAAAGGGTTTACTCAATTTTCAGGACCTACTTTGGGTCATACAAAAAAGGTAGGATATGCTGATATGTTGGATATCTTCAATAGGTCACTGTCGTACATTCTATATTAAATTTAAAAACTGTTGCCCCTCAGTTAAAAAGTTACAAGAGTCACAACGTTGATGCTATATTTCAATTTTTATATTTTTATTCAAATATTTTGACCCATATTTAGGTTGGTACTTTTCAGTAGATCACTGTCTTACATCATGTAGTTTGACATAAATTTTAGGACGTACTATGGGTCTTAAAAAAAAACGTAGAATATAAAGACATGTTGTTTCTGTTCTGTAGGTTACTATCTTACATTATGTGGTCAAATTAAAAATTGTTGCCCCTCAGGTAAAAAGTTAAAAGGTTTTACTTAATTTTCAGGACCAACTTTGAGTCGTACAAAAAAGGTAATAAATACTGATATGTTGGATCTCTTCAATTGGTCACTGTCGTATATTCTACGTTAAATTTAAAGACTGTTGCCCCCCAGGAAAAAAGTTACAAGAGTCACAACGTTGATGCTATATTCCAATTTTCATATTTTTTGTAAGACCCATAGTACGTCCTAAAATTTATGTCAAACTACATGATGTTAGACAGTGACCTACTGAAAAGTACCAACCCAAATATGGGTCAAAATATTTGAATGAAAATATGAAAATTGGAATATAGCATCAACGTTGTGACTCTTGTAACTTTTTTCCTGGGGGGCAACAATCTTTAAATTTAACATAGAATGTACGACAGTGACCTATTGAAGAGATCCAACATATCAGTATTTGTTACCTTTTTTGTAAGACTCAAAATAGGTCCTGAAAATTAAGTAAACCCTTTTAACTTTTTACCTGAGGTGCAACAATTTTTAATTTGACGACAGAATGTAAGAGAGTAACATAAGGAAGAGAAACAACATGTCTTTATATTCTACGTTTTTTTTGTAAGACCCATAGTACGTCCTAAAATTTATGTCAGACTACATGATGTAAGACAGTGACCTACTGAAAAGTACCAACCTAAATATGGGTCAAAATATTTGAATGAAAATATGAAAATTGGAATATAGCATCAACGTTGTGACTCTTGTAACTTTTTTCCTGGGGGGCAACAGTCTTTAAATTTAACATAGAATGTACGACAGTGACCTATTGAAGAGAATCAACATATCATATTTTCATTCAAATATTTTGACCCATATTTAGGTTGGTACTTTTCAGTAGATCACTGTCTTACATCATGTAGTTTGACATAAATTTTAGGACGTACTATGGGTCTTAGAAAAAAAACGTAGAATATAAAGACATGTTGTTTCTGTTCTGTAGGTTACTATCTTACATTATGTGGTCAAATTAAAAATTGTTGCCCCTCAGGTAAAAAGTTAAAAGGTTTTACTTAATTTTCAGGACCAACTTTGAGTCGTACAAAAAAGGTAATAAATACTGATATGTTGGATCTCTTCAATAGGTCACTGTCGTACATTCTATGTTAAATTTAAAGACTGTTGCCCCCAGGAAAAAAGTTACAAGAGTCACAACGTTGATGCTATATTCCAATTTTCATATTTTCATTCAAATATTTTGACCCATATTTAGATTGGTACTTTTCAGTAGGTCACTGTCTTACATCATGTAGTTTGACATAAATTTTAGGACGTACTATGGGTCTTACAAAAAAAACGTAGAATATAAAGACATGTTGTTTCCCTTCTGTAGGTTATTATCTTACATTATGTGGTCAAATTAAAAATTGTTGCCCCTCAGGTAAAAAGTTAAAAGGTTTTACTTAATTTTCAGGACCAACTTTGAGTCGTACAAAAAAGGTAATAAATACTGAAATGTTGGATCTCTTTAATAGGTCACTGTCGTACATTCTATGTTAAATTTAAAGACTGTTGCCCCCCAGGAAAAAAGTTACAAGAGTCACAACGTTGATGCTATATTCCAATTTTCATATTTTCATTCAAATATTTTGACCCATATTTAGGTTGGTACTTTTCAGTAGGTCACTGTCTTACATCATGTAGTTTGACATAAATTTTAGGACGTACTATGGGTCTTACAAAAAAAACGTAGAATATACAGACATGTTGTTTCTCTTCTGTAGGTTACTATCTTACATTCTGTGATCAAACTAAAAATTGTTGCCCCTCAGGTAAAAAGTTAAAAGGGTTTAATGAATTTTCAGGACCTAATTTGAGTCGTACAAAAAAGGTAATATATTCTGATATGTTGGATCTCTTCAATAGGTCACTCTCGTACATTCTATATTAAATTTAAAAACTGTTGCCCCCAGGTTAAAAAGTTACAAGAGTCACAACGTTGATGCTATATTCCAATTTTCATATTTTCATTCAAATATTTTGACCCATATTTAGGTTCTTACTTTTCAGTAGGTCACTGTCTTACATCATGTAGTTTGACATAAATTTTAGGACGTACTATGGGTCTTACAAAAAAAACGTAGAATATACAGACATGTTGTTTCTCTTCCTTATGTTACTCTCTTACATTCTGTGGTCAAATTAAAAATTGTTGCCCCTCAGGTAAAAAGTTAAAAGGGTTTACTCAATTTTCAGGACCTATTTTGAGTCTTACAAAAAAGGTAATAAATACTGATATGTTGGATCTCTTCAATAGGTCACTGTCGTACATTCTATGTTAAATTTAAAGATTGTTGTACCCTAGGAAAAAAGTTACAAGAGTCACAACGTTGATGTTTTATTCCAATTTTCATATTTTCTTTCAAATATTTTGACCCATATTTAGTTGGTACTTTCAGTAGGTCACTGTCTTACGTCATGTAGTTTGGCATAAATTTTAGGACGTACTATGGGTCTTACAAAAAAAACGTAGAATATAAAGACATGTTGTTTCTCTTCTGTAGGTTACTATCTTACATTATGTGGTCAAATTAAAAATTGTTGCCCCTCAGGTAAAAAGTTAAAAGGTTTTACTCAATTTTCAGGACCTATTTTGAGTCTTACAAAAAAGGTAATAAATACTGATATGTTGGGATCTCTTTAAATCGGTCATGTCGTACATTCTAGTTAAATTTAAAAATTGGTTGCCCCCAGGAAAAAAGTTACAAAAGTAACAACGTTGATGCTTTATTCAAATTTTCATATTTTTCAATATTTTGACGCCATATTTAGGTTGGTATTTTTCAGTAGGTTCACTGTTCTTACATCATGGTAGTTTTGACAAAAAAATTTAGGAACGTAACTAGCGTCTTGCAAAAAAAACGTTGAATATAAAGACATGTTGTTTCTCATTCTGTAGGTTTACTATCTTACATTATTTGGTCAAATTAAAAAATTGTTGCCCCTCAGTAAAAAGTTAAAAAGGTTTTCTTAATTTTCAGGACCTAACTTGAGTCGTACAAAAAGGTAATAATACTGATAATGTTGGATCTCTTCAATAGGTCAACTGTTCGTACATTCTATGTTAACATTTAAAGACGTTGCCATAGCCAAAAAAGTTTACAAAAGTCAAACGTTGATGCATATTCCAATTTTCATATTTTCATTCAAATATTTTTGACAGGCCATATTTTTAAAAAAGGGTTTGGGGGGGTTTGGGTTTAACTTTTTTCAGTAGGTCACTTTCCTACATCATTTAGTTTGACATAAATTTTAGGACGTACTATGGATTTTTACAAAAAAAACGTAGAACATACAGACATGTTGTTCTTTTGTGTAGGTTACTATCTTACATTCTGTGGATCAAATTAAAAATTGTTGCCCCTCAGGTAAAAAGTTAAAAGGGTTTACTCAATTTTCAAGACCTACTTTGAGTCATACAAAAAAGGTAGGATATGCTGATATGTTGGATATCTTCAATAGGTCACTGTCGTACATTCATATTAAAATTTAAGAAAAACTGTTCCCCTCAGTTAAAAAGTTTACAAGAGTCACAACGTTTGTTTGCTCCATTTCCAATTTTCATATTTTCATTCAAATATTTTGACCCATATTTAGGTTATTACTTTTCAGTAGGTCCCTGTCTTACATCATGTAGTTTGATGGAAATAAATTTTAGGACGTACTATGGGTCTTACAAAAAAACGTAAAATATAAAGACATGTTGTTTCTCTTCTGTAGGTTACTATTTTACACCCTGTGGTCAAATTAAAGATTGTTGCCCCTCAGGTAAAAAGTTAAAAGGTTTTACTTAATTTTCAGGACCTAATTTGAGTCGTACAAAAAAGGTAATATATACTGATATGTTGGATCTCTTCAATAGGTCACTGTCGTACTTTCACTATTAAATTTAAAAACTGTTGCCCCTCAGTTAAAAAGTTACAAGAGTCACAACGTTGATGCTATATTCCAATTTAAATATTTTCATTCAAATATTTTGACCCATATTTAGGTTGGTACTTTTCAGTAGGTCACTGTCTTACATCATGTAGTTTGACATAAATTTTAGGAGGTACTATGTGTCTAACAAAAAAACGTAGAATATACAGACATGTTGTTTCCCTTCTGTAGGTTATTATCTTACATTATGTGGTCAAATTAAAAATTGTTGCCCCTCAGGTAAAAAGTTAAAAGGTTTTACTTAATTTTCAGGACCAACTTTAAGTCGTACAAAAAAGGTAATAAATACTGATATGTTGGATCTCTTCAATATGTCACTGTCGTACATTCTATGTTAAATTTTAAGACTGTTGCTCCACAGGAAAAAAGTTACAAGAGTCACAACGTTGATGCAATATTCAAATTTTCATATTTTCATTCAAATATTTTGACCCATATTTAGGTTGGTACTTTTCAGTAGGTCACTGTCTTACATCATGTAGTTTGACATAAATTTAAGGACGTACTATGGGTCTTACAAAAAAAACGTTGAATATAAAGACATGTTGTTTCTCTTCTGTAGGTTACTATCTTACATTATGTGGTCAAAATAAAAATTGTTGCCCCTCAGGTAAAAAGTTAAAAGGGTTTACTCAATTTTCAGGACCTACTTTGGGTCATACAAAAAAGGTAGGATATGCTGATATGTTGGATATCTTCAATAGGTCACTGTCCGTAACATCATATTAAATTTAAAACTGTTGCCCCTCAGTTAAAAAGTTACAAGAGTCACAACGTTGTTGCTATATTCCTATTTTCATATTTTCATTCAAATATTTTGACCCATATTTAGGTTGGTACTTTTCAATAGGTCACTGTCTTACATCATGCAGTTTGAAATAAATTTTGGGACGTACTATGGGTCTTACAAAAAAACGTAAAATAAAAGACATGTTGTTTCTCTTCTGTAGGTTACTATTTTACACCCTGTGGTCAAATTAAAGATTGTTGCCCCTCAAGAAAAGGTAAAAAGTTAAAAGGTTTTACTTAATTTTCAGGACCTAATTTGAGTCGTACAAAAAAGGTAATATATACTGATATGTTGGATCTCTTCAAAATGTCACTGTCGTACTTTCACTATTAAATTTAAAAACTGTTGCCCCTCAGTTAAAAAGTTACAAGAGTCACAACGTTGATGCTATATTCCAATTTTCATATTTTCATTCAAATATTTTGACCCATATTTAGGTTGGTACTTTTCAGTAGGTCACTGTCTTACATCATGTAGTTTGACATAAATTTTAGGACGTACTGTGGGTCTTAGAAAAAAAAGGAGAATATACAGACATGTCGTTTCTCTTCTGTAGGTTACTATCTTACATTCTGTGATCAAACTAAAAATTATTGCCCCTCAGGTAAAAAGTTAAAAGGGTTTACTCAATTTTCAGGACCTACTTTGAGTCGTACAAAAAAGGTAATATATTCTGATATGTTGGATCTCTTCAATAGGTCACTGTCGCACATTCTGTATTAAATTTAAAAACTGTTGCCCCCCAGGTAAAAAGTTACAAGAGTCACAACGTTGATGCTATATTCCAATTTTCATATTTTCATTCAAATATTTTGACCCATATTTAGTTCGGTACTTTTCAGTAGATCACTGTCTTACATCATGTAGTTTGGCATAAATTTTAGGACGTACTATGGGTCTTAGAAAAAAAACGTAGAATATAAAGACATGTTGTTTCCCTTCTGTAGGTTATTATCTTACATTATGTGGTCAAATTAAAAATTGTTGCCCCTCAGGTAAAAAGTTAAAAGGTTTTACTTAATTTTCAGGACCAACTTTGAGTCGTACAAAAAAGGTAATAAATACTGATATGTTGGATCTCTTCAATATGTCAATGTCGTACATTCTATGTTAAATTTAAAGACTGTTGCCCCCCAGGAAAAAAGTTACAAGAGTCACAACGTTGATGCAATATTCCAATTTTCATATTTCTCATTCAATATTTTTGACTCCATATTTAGGTTGGTGGTACTTTTTTCAGTAGGTCCACTGTCCCTTTAAATCTATGTAGTTTGACATAAATTTTAGGACGTACTATGGGTCTTAAAAAAAGTAGAATATAAAGACATGTTGTTTCTCTTCCTTATGTTACTCTTCTCTAACATTCTCTGTGGTCAAAATTATAAAATTGGTTGCTCGGGTTGTTGTCCTCAGGTAAAAGTTAAAAGGTTTTTACTCAAATTTTCAGGACCTACCTTTGGGTCATTACAAAAAAGGTGGATATGCTGTATGTTGGAGTATTTCAATAGGTCACTGTCCGTACATTCTATTATTAATATTTTAAAAATTCTTGCCCCTCAGTTAAAAGTTACAAGAAGTCCCAACGTTGATGCTAAAAGTTTCCAATTTTCAGTATTTTTCATTTCAAATATTTTTGACTCCATATTTAAGGTAGAATCTTTTCCGTATATTTTGTGTCTTAAACATCAATGTACTTTTTGACATAAATTTTAAGGAGTGACAGGGTCCTTAGAAAAAAAACGTAGATATAAAGATACATGTTGTTTCTGTTCTGTAGGTTACTATCTTACATTTGTTGGTCATAATTAAATTGTTGCCCCTCAGGTAAAGAATGTTAAAAAGGTTTTACTTAATTTTCAGGACCCAACTTTGAGTCGTACAAATAAAGTAATATATTTTGATATGTTGGATCTCTTTCATAGGTCACTGTCGTACATTCCTACATTAAATTTAAAGACTGTTGCCGCCCAGGAAAAAGTTACATATGAGTCACAATACGTTTGATGCATATATCCAATTTTTCAATATTTTTCATTCATATATATTTTGACCCATATTTAGGTTGGTAACTTTTCAGTTAGGTCACTTGTCTTTACATCATTGTAGTTTGACGATAAATTTTTATGAGGTACTATGGGTCTTACAAAAAATCGTAGAATATACAGACATGTTGTTTTCTCTTCTGTAGTTACTATTGCTGTACATTCTATGATCAATATCTAAAATTGTTGCCCGCTAGGTTAAAAAGTTAAAAGGGTTTCCTTAATTTTCAGTGACCTATTTTGATTTTTTACAAAAAAAGTAATAAATACTGACATGTTGGATCATCTTAATATGTCACTGGTCGTACATTCCTGTGTTAAATTTAAAGAATTGTTGCCCCCCAGGAAAAAAGTTACAAAAGTCACAACGTTGATGCTATATTCCTAATTTTCAATATTTTCATTCAAATATTTTGACCCATAATTTGGGTTGTACTTTTCAGTAGGTCACTGTCTTACATCTGGTAGTTTGACATAAATTTTATAACGTACTATGGGTCTTACAAAAAACGTTGAAATAAAGACTGTTGTTTCTCTTCTGTTAGGTTAACTATCTTACATATGTGGTCAAAATAAAATTGTTGCCCCTCAGGTAAATTAAAAGGGTTTAACTCAATTTTCAGGGGAGCCGGTACTTTGGGTCATTACATAAAAGGTAGGATTGCTGATATGTGTTTGGATAGTTTGCAATAGGTCACTGTCGTACATTCTGCTATATTAAAATTTAAAAACTGTTGCCCCTCAGTTAAAAAGTTAAAGAGTCACAACGTGATGCTATATTCCAATTTTTCATATTTTCATATTCAAAATATTTTGACCCTATTTTTGGTCCTTTCCTTTTTCAGTGGTCACTGTCTTACATGCATGTAGTTTGACATAAATTTTAGGACGTACTATGGGTCTTAGAAAAAAAACGTAGAATATAAAGAATGTTGTTTCTGTTCTGTAGGTTACTATCTTACATTATGTGGTCAAATTAAAAATTGTTGCCCCTCAAGTAAAAAGTTAAAAGGTTTTACTTAATTTTCAGGACCTACAGGACCACACTGTTTGAATCTACAAAAAAGATAATAAATACTGATATGTTTGGATCGTCTTCAATAGGGCAACTGTCCGATATTTATGATAAATTTAGATAAGATTTTTGCCCCTCAAGTAAAAAGTTAAAAGGTTCAAAAAAGTTACACGAGTAACAACGTTGATGCTATATTCCAATTTTCATATTTTCATTCAAATATTTTGACCCATATTTAGATTGGTACTTTTCAGTAGGTCACTGTCTTACATCATGTAGTTTGACATAAATTTTAAGACGTACTATGGGTCTTACAAAAAAACGTAGAATATAAAGACATGTTGTTTTCCTTCTGTAGGTTATTATCTTACATTATGTGGAATCAAAATATTAAAAATTGTTGCCCCTCAGGTAAAAAGTTAAAAGGTTTTACTTAATTTTCAGGACCAACTTTGAGTCGTACAAAAAAAGGTAATAAATACTGATATGTTGGATCTCTTCAATAGGTCACTGTCGTACATTCTATGTTAAATTTAAAGACTGTTGCCCAGGTAAAAAGTTACAAGAGTCACAACGTTGATGCTATATTCCAATTTTCATATTTTCATTCAAATATTTTGACCCATATTTAGGTTGGTACTTTTCAGTAGGTCACTGTCTTACATCATGTAGTTTGACATAAATTTTAGGACGTACTATGGGTCTTACAAATAAAACGTTGAAAATTATAAAGACATGTTGTTTCTCTTCTGTAGGTTACTATCTTACATTCTGTGGTCAAATTAAAAATTGTTGCCCCTCAGGTAAAAAGTTAAAAGGGTTTACTCAATTTTCAGGACCTACTTTGAGTCATACAAAAAAGGTAGGATATGCTGATATGTTGGATATCTTCAATAGGTCACTGTCGTACATTCTATATTAAATTTAAAAACTGTTGCCCCTCAGTTAAAAAGTTACAAGTAGTCACAACGTGGCTATATTTCCTATTTATTGTATTTTTCATTCAGATTTATTTTGGAACACCATATTTTTAGGTGTGGTGTACTGTTTTCAGTAGGTTCACTGGAGTCATTATCATTATGTCAGTTTGAAATAAATTTTAGGACGTACTATGGGTCTTACAAAAAAAAACGTAAAATATAAAGACATGTTGTTTCTCTTTTGTAGGTTACTATTTTACACCCTGTGGTCAAATTAAAGATTGTTACCCCTCAGGTAAAAAGTCAAAAGGTTCTACTTAATTTTCAGGACCTAATTTAAGTCGTACAAAAAGGTAATATATTCTGATATGTTGGATCTCTTCAATAGGTCACTGTCGTACATTCTGTATTAAATTTAAAAACTGTTGCCCCCCAGGTAAAAAGTTACAAGAGTCACAACGTTGATACTATATTCCAATTTTCATATTTTCATTCAAATATTTGACCCATATTTAGGTTGGTACTTTTCAGTAGGTCACTGTCTTACATCATGTAGTTTGACATAAATTTTAGGACGTACTATGGGTCTTAGAAAAAAAACGTAGAATATAAAGACATGTTGTTTCTCTTCTGTAGGTTACTATCTTACATTATGTGGTCAAATTAAAAATTGTTGCCCCTCAGGTAAAAAGTTAAAAGTTTTTACTTAATTTTCAGGACCAACTTTTGATCGTACAAAAACAGGTAATAAATACTGAATGTTTGATCTCTTCAAAAGGTCACTGTCGTACATTCTATGATAAATTTAAAGACTGTTGCCCCCCAGGTAAAAAGTTACAAGAGTCACAACGTTGATGCTATATTCCAATTTTCATATTTTCATTCAAATATTTTGACCCATATTTAGGTTTGTACTTTTCAGTAGGTCACTGTCTTACATCATGTAGTTTGACATAAATTTTAGGACGTACTATGGGTCTTACAAAAAACGTAGAAAATACAGACATGTTAGGTTACTATCTTACATTCTGTGGTCAAATTAAAAATTGTTGCCCCTCAGGTAAAAAGTTAAAAGGGTTTAATGAATTTTCAGGACCTACTTTGAGTCGTACAAAAAAGGTAATATATTCTGATATGTTGGATCTCTTCAATAGGTCACTGTCGTACATTCTATGTTAAATTTAAAAACTGTTGCCCCCAGGTGAAAAAAGTTACAAGAGTCACCAACGTTGATGCTATATTCTAATTCTGCCATATTTTTCATTCGAAAATATTTTGACCCATATTTAGGTTCTTACTTTTCAGTAGGTCACTGTCTTACATCATGTAGTTTGACATAAATTTTAGGACGTACTATGGGTCTTACAAAAAAAACGTAGAATATACAGACATGTTGTTTCTCTTCCTTATGTTACTCTCTTACATTCTGTGGTCAAATTAAAAATTGTTGCCCCTCAGGTAAAAAGTTAAAAGGGTTTACTCAATTTTCAGGACCTGTTTTGAGTCTTACAAAAAAGGTAATAAATACTGATGTGTTGGATCTCTTCAATAGGTCACTGTCGTACATTCTATGTTAAATTTAAAGATTGTTGTACCCCAGGAAAAAAGTTACAAGGGTCACAACGTTGATGCTTTATTCCAATTTTCATATTTTCTTTCAAATATTTTGACCCATATTTAGGTTGGTACTTTTCAGTAGGTCACTGTCTTACATCATGTAGTTTGACATAAATTTTAGGACGTACTATGGGTCTTACAAAAAAAACGTAGAATATAAAGACATGTTGTTTCTCTTCTGTAGGTTACTATCTTACATTATGTGGTCAAATTAAAAATTGTGGCCCCTCAGGTAAAAAGTTAAAAGGGTTTACTCAATTTTCAGGACCTATTTTGAGTCTTACAAAAAAGGTAATAAATACTAATATGTTGGATCTCTTAAATAGGTCACTGTCGTACATTCTATGTTAAATTTAAAAATTGTTGCCCCCCAGGAAAAAAGTTACAAGAGTCACAACGTTGATGCTTTATTCCAATTTTCATATTTTCTTTCAAATATTTTGACCCATATTTAGGTTGGTACTTTTCAGTAGGTCACTGTCTTACATCATGTAGTTTGACATAAATTTTAGGAGTACTATGTCTTACAAAAAAAACGTAGATTATAAAGACATGTTGTTTCTCTTCTGTAGGTTACTATCTTACATTATGTGGTCAAATTAAAAATTGTTGCCCCTCAGGTAAAAAGTTAAAAGGTTTTACTTAATTTTCAGGACCAACTTTGAGTCGTACAAAAAAAGGTAATAAATACTGATATGTTGGATCCCTTCAATAGGTCACTGTCGTACATTCTATGTTAAATTTAAAGACTGTTGCCCATAGGAAAAAAGTTACAAGAGTCACAACGTTGATGCTATATTCCAATTTTAATATTTTCATTCAAATATTTTGACCCATATTTAGGTGGGTACTTTTCAGTAGGTCACTCTCCTACATCATTTAGTTTGACATAAATTTTAGGACGTACTATGGGTTTTACAAAAAAACGTAGAACATACAGACATGTTGTTTCTCTTGTGTAGGTTACTATCTTACATTCTGTGGTCAAATTAAAAATTGTTGCCCCTCAGGTAAAAAGTTAAAAGGGTTTACTCAATTTTCAGGACCTATTTTGGGTCATACAAAAAAGGTAGGATATGCTGATATGTTGGATCTCTTCAATAGGTCACTGTCGTACATTCTATATTAAATTTAAAAACTGTTGCCCTCAGTTTAAAAAGTTACAAGAGTCACAACGTTGATGCTATATTCCAATTTTCATATTTTCATTCAAATATTTTGACCCATATTTAGGTTGGTACTTTTCAGTAGGTCACTGTCTTACATCATGCAGTTGGAAATAAATTTTAGGACGTACTATGGCTCTTACAAAAAACGTAAAATATAAAGACATGTTGTTTCTCTGTAGGTTACTATTTTACACCCTGTGGTCAAATTAAAGATTGTTGCCCCTCAGGTAAAAAGTTAAAAGGTTTTACTTAATTTTCAGGACCTAATTTGAGTCGTACAAAAAAGGTAATATATACTGATATGTTGGATCTCTTCAATAGGTCACTGTCGTACTTTCACTATTAAATTTAAAAACTGTTGCCCCTCAGTTAAAAAGTTACAAGAGTCACAACGTTGATGCTATATTCCAATTTAAATATTTTCATTCGAAATATTTTGTCCAATGTTGACGGTGCTTACCAGTCGGGTGGTCCACGGGCTTACGGTATGGTAAGTTTGCATAAATATGAGGAGTGTGTCGACAAAAAAACGTAAAATAAAGACATGTTGTTTCTCTTCTGTAGGTTATTATCTTACATTATGTGGTCAAATTAAAAATTGTTGCCCCTCAGGTAAAAAGTTAAAAGGTTTTACTTAATTTTCAAGACCAACTTTGAGTCGTACAAAAAAGGTAATAAATACTAATATGTTGGATCTCTTCAATACATTGGATCTCTTCAATACAGTTAATTTTAAAGACTGTTGCTCCCCAGGAAAAAAGTTACAAGAGTCACAACGTTGATGCTATATTAAAATTTTCATATTTTCATTCAAATATTTTGACCCATATTTAGGTTGGTACTTTTCAGTAGGTCACTGTCTTACATCATGTAGTTTGACATAAATTTTAGGACGTACTATGGGTCTTACAAAAAATCTTAGAATATACAGACATGTTGTTTCTCTTCTGTAGGTTACTATCTTACATTCTGTGATCAAACTAAAAATTTGTTGCCCCTCAGGTAAAAAGTTAAAAGGGTTTAATGAATTTTCAGGACCTATTTTGAGTCGTACAAAAAAGGTAATATATTCTGATATGTTGGATCTCTTCAATTGGTCAATGTCGTACAATCTATATTAAATTTAAAAAAGGTTGCCCCCCAGGTAAAAAGTTACAAGAGTCACAACGTTGATGCTATATTCCAAATTTTCATATTTTTCAATTCAAATATTTTGAACCCATATTTAGGTTCATTACTTTCAGTAGGTCCACTGTCTTTACATCATGTAGTTTGACATAAATTTTAGGACGTACTATGGGTCTTAAAAAAAAAGTAGAATATAAAGACATGTTGTTTCTCTTCTGTATGTTACTATCTTACATTCTGTGGTCAAATTAAAAATTGTTGCCCCTCAGGTAAAAAGTTAAAAGGTTTTACTTAATTTTCAGGACCTATTTTGAGTCGTACAAAAAGGTAATATATACTGATATGTTGGATCTCTTCAATAGGTCACTGTCGTACATCTGTATTAAATTTAAAAGATTTGTTGCCCACAGAAAAAGTTACACAGAGTACCAAACGTTGATGCTATATTCCAATTTTCATATTTTCATTCAAATATTTTGACCCATATTTAGGTTGGTACTTTTCAGTAGGTCACTGTCTTACATCATGCAGTTTGAAATAAATTTTAGGACGTACTATGGGTCTTACAAAAAAACGTAAAATATAAAGACATGTTGTTTCTCTTCTGTAGGTTACTATCTTACATTATGTGGTCAAATTAAAAATTGTTGCCCCTCAGGTAAAAAGTTAAAAGGGTTTACTCAATTTTCAGGACCTACTTTGGGTCATACAAAAAAGGTAGGATATGCTGATATGTTGGATATCTTCAATAGGTCACTGTCGTACATTCTATATTAAATTTAAAAACTGTTGCCCCTCAGTTAAAAAGTTACAAGAGTCACAACGTTGTTGCTATATTCCAATTTTCATATTTTCATTCAAATATTTTGACCCATATTTAGGTTGGTACTTTTCAGTAGGTCACTGTCTTACATCATGCAGTTTGAAATAAATTTTAGGACGTACTATGGGTCTTACAAAAAAACGTAAAATATAAAGACATGTTGTTTCTCTTCTGTAGGTTACTATTTTACACCCTGTGGTCAAATTAAAGATTGTTGCCCCTCAGGTAAAAAGTTAAAAGGTTTTACTTAATTTTCAGGACCTAATTTGAGTCGTACAAAAAAGGTAATATATACTGATATGTTGGTTCTCTTCAAAATGTCACTGTCGTACTTTCACTATTAAATTTAAAAACTGTTGCCCCTCAGTTTAAAAGTTAAAAGAGTCACAACGTTGATGCTATATTCCAATTTTCATAATTTTCATTCAAATATTTTTGACCCATATTAGGCTGGTACTTTTCCAGTAAAGGTCACTGTCTTACATATGTGAAGTTTGGACATAAAATTTTAGGACGACTGTGGGTCTTAGAAAAAAAAGGAGAATATACAGCTGTCCGTTTCCGCTTCGTAAGGTTACTATCTTAACAATTCTGCTGTGTCAACACTAAAAATTATTGCCCTCAGGTAAAAAGTTAAAAGGGTTTTATGAATTTTCCGGACCTACTTTGAGTCGTACAAAAAAGGTAATATATTCTGATATGTTGGATCTCTTCAATAGGTCACTGTCGTACATTCTATATTAAATTTAAAACTGTTGCCCCAAAGGTAAAAGGTTACAAGAGTCACAACGTTGATGCTATATTCCAATTTTCATATTTTCATCAAATATTTTGACCCATATTTTAGTTTTGGTACTTTTCAGTAGATCACTGTCTTACATCATGTATTTGACATAAATTTAGGACGTACTATGGGTCTTAGAAAAAAGAGTAGAATATAAAGACAGTTGTTTCCTTCGTGTTAGGTTATTATCTTACATTATGTGGTCAAATTAAAAATTGTTGCCCTCAGGTAAAAAGTTAAAAGGTTTTTACTTAATTTTCAGGACCAACTTTGATCGTACCAAAAAAGGTATATACTGAAATAATGTTGGATCTCTTCAATAGTCACTGTCGTACATTCTAATGTTAAATTTAAAGATGTTTGCCCCCAGGAAAAAAGTTAAAAAGTCACAACGTTTGATGCAATATTCCAATTTCATATTTTCATTCAAATTTTTGAACCGCATATTTTAGGTTGGTCAACTTTTCAGTGGTCACTGTCTTATATCCATTGTAAGTTTTGACATAAATTTTAGACCGTACTATGGGTCTTAAAAAAAGTAAGAATTAAAGCATGTTGTTTTCTCATTCCTTTATGTTTACTCTCTCTTTACAATCCTGTGGTCAAAACTTAAAATTGTTGCCCCTCAGGTAAAATTAAAAAGGGTTTCCTCAATTTTCAAGGACCTAATTTTGAGTCGTACAAAAAGGTAATAATACTGATATGTTGGATCTCTTCAATAGGTCACTGTCGTACATTCTATGTTAAATTTAAAGATTGTTGCCCCCCAGGAAAAAAGTTACAAGAGTCACAACGTTGATCCTATATCTAATTTCATATTTTCATTCAAGATATTTTGACCCATATTGGTGGCACTTTTCTCAGTAGTCACTGTCTTACATCATGTAGTTTACCATAAATTTTAGGACGTACTTGGGTCTTACAAAAAAAACGTTGAATATAAAGACATGTTGTTTCTAATATATGCTGTAGGTTACTATCTTACATTATGTAGTCAAAATAAAAATTTTTGCCCCTCAGGTAAAAAGTTAAAAGGTTTTACTCAATTTTCAGGACCTACTTTGGGTCATACAAAAAAGGTAGGATATGCTGATATGTTGGATATCTTCAATAGGTCACTGTCGTACATTCTATATTAAATTTAAAAATTGTTGCCCCTCAGTTAAAAGTTACAAGAGTCAAAACGTTGATTCTATATTTCAATTTTCATATTTTTCAAATTCAAATATTTTGACCCATATATAGGTTGGTACTTTTCAGTAGAGGTCATTGTTTACATCATGTAGTTTGACATACAATTTTAGGACGTACTATGGGGTCTTACAAAAAAAACG
>JABUQX010014177.1:0-16864 GCA_015478945.1 Trachelipus rathkii
AGGGATAACGTGAACATTACATGTGAGCGAATGTGACGCTGCGAGGGTTTCCAATAATTGGTACATATATTTTAAATTATAGATGCGTGAAGAAACATCTATTCTATTTCTCTCGACTATCAACTTGATAATATTTCCATGGAGGCGATCCTCAGATGCCCCATAATTAGCCTTTCCAAAGCTTCGAGGTATCGACAATTTGATGAATTTCTTCAACGAAATGAATAAACGGTCTATTATTTGCTCTCCGAATGAAATACAGGTAATATATCGCTCTCCATTCGTTACGAATAAATATAAATTACACATCGTTGGGTATTACGAGGCTCGTAAAGATATTTCCAACGAGCTTATGAGCAGAATGAGATGTAATCATACCAGCACAGCAAAAATGTCTTACTGACGAAAATCGTATGTATACACAGACTCAAAAGGTAACGAGATTCTTTCTTTTTCGACAATTCTAGAAGAAATTAAACAAGTATAGGATGGACGACGACATTTGTTCAAATATACATGTACACGATATTCCCTAATTGGGCGTTTTCTGTTCGGGTTGTATTTTCTCGATCGGTTTTACAGTCGATTCATTTTCTGGTCGTATTTGTATTTTCAAACCTGGTCTTACGACAATTCGTTTTACTTTTGTATCTGTATTTCCTGTTTCATTAGAGTTATTGACAAGTAGAGAAATTGTTCAAACCCTCCAATTTTTCGAAACATTACGCAATACTATTGATTCTTGTTTTGTTAATTTTCGAAACATTAAGCTATACATTTTATTCTTGTTTGTCACACGGTAAACAACAATTTATTAACTTTTATGTTTTTTGCTAATGTCTTTATTTTTTATAACATTAGTTTATTTTTTAGAAAACTAACAAAATTTTATGCACTTTCTACATATCATATTAATCAATGAATAAATGCTATCAAACAGGGTTGCAATTATCTGATACATGGATCAAATAGTATTCGCTAACGTGCAAAGCTTATTACCTTATAAGCTTCATAGCATATCTGAAATGATATATAATGTCACGACAACGCTACACGCTTAAAAACGAATAAATGTTATACATTACAAAGTTCCAACTTATCAAGTGAGTAACTAACATATAATACAAATAAACTATGCATACTTTGTCAAGCTATCTCTACATAGAAGTACCTACTCGAATTATCTTGCAAATACCAATCACTGTTTATTTTTAACAGTAACATAGTAACATTTACGAAATTTATATAACTAACCTATTTATCATGCACTGAACACTAATATATGCTAAAGTAACAAAGTTTTCACATCAATAAAGCTATAACATATAACCTGAACTAAGATATTAATGTACATCCCCAAACATAACGACATATTAAACACGAATAACAGTTTAACAATACAAAGTTTCATACTTACAACGTAAAAGTTAACATTGCATACAGAACGTATCCTATTCACACTTTTTTTCAAACATATCTCTAACATATAAGTTATTTTTACATTGCATAGTAACATTTAACAATAAGTTAGCATAACTTAACCTAATTATCATACAGACAACAAATATATGGCCTGATAAAGTTTTTACATCAATGAAGCTAACATATATAACTAGGAATATAACGCACAATGAAAAAACCTAACATACCTTATGATCGATAAATGGATACATTAACAAAGTTCCATATTAACAACTAAGTAAATAACAATGCTATAGAAGACATGTATGAAGTCTGTGTGGTTCCCTGTTTTCATAGAGTTTCAGATACAAGTCGAGAAATTGTTCAATCTCCTCCCACTTTTCGAAACATTACAATTACCATATTCTTGCTTTGTTCGTTATTCGAAACATTAAGCTATAATTTGATTCTTGTTTGGCACAGGGTCACATAACAGAATTTATTAAAAACATTTTTTATGTTTTTGCTAATGTTTTATGTTTTATAAAAACTCTAAAACTTTTATTTTTATTTTATTTCCTTAAAGCTTTATTTTGTTTGTTTTTAAAACTTTTTAATTTTTATTTTAGTTTTTGTTTAGAATATAATTCATACTAGAAAAAATTTATTCTTTTTATTTTTATAAAGTAAAAATTGTGTTTTTTACTAAGCAAAAACAGTAATAAGTAAATAAACATCACACTACTTCCTCATCGTCTCTCTCCATGATCTATGATCTATCGGTTTCGATCTATTGAATTCAAGTCATTTCGTGTAACATTTTAATTTTATAACATAACTTAAAACAATTTATTTATACACTGATCACGAAATTCTTAAGATACCATAAGTTTTCAACATTAATAAAAACTAACATACCATCATGAACTAAGAATATATGTACAACAACAAACCTAGTTAAACATGATAAACTGCTAACATTAACAATTTCCATACTTTAACAGTAAGTAACGAAACCTGGCATATCAAATACGTAACTTGCAATTACTTTGTAGCATATCTCTAACATAGAATGTTATTTCAGATTACATGGTAATATTACAAAAATATTTATAAAAAATGTATAAAATATATCAATTTATTCACAAATTGGTTAATTATAATATGATAACGAATTATAGGCTAGTACAAAGTTTTTCACATTAATATAAGTTACATAGCATCATGTCTAAACTAAATATAATCCCCGACAAACTAACACACTTAAACATGAATAAACTGTTAACGTTTTACAAAGTTTCACAGTTAACAACAGTAAAGTAACTAACATAACATACAAAAACGTAACCGTACGTGGCTCATAACGGTAGAGCGACGGATCGCATGGCAGGTCGTGGTTCAATACTAGAAAGGAAAGTAGGTAGAATTACTAGAAAGTTCCCCTCCTTGATAGGGCCTTATGCCGTGGCTTGAACTTTTTATGAAAAAAAAAATCACACTTTCTCAAGCATATCTCTAACATAACAATGTTAATTTTACATTAGCATGGAAATATTACAAAAAACTATGATAACATGGGTTAGTTATCACACTAGTAGTAGGAAAACCATATTGTTCGTGTCCTGGGACCTCGCAGAATCCTAGGATTTTGGCTTGACCTTATTTTGACCTTGATTTTTTGGCCAACCCCCTTGGGAAAAAAAAAAAATTTTTTTTGAGCAAATTTTTTTGGCTTGACCTTTTTTTGGCCTTGTAATTTTTTGGCCTTGACCTTTTTGGGCAACCTGAATTTTTTGGCCTTGTAATTTTTTGGCCTTGACCTTTTTGATGCCCCTTCGCCAGACGGAGGCGAAGCCTCCGTCGTACGTATTGCCCCCTATTTTAGCCCCCCTTTATGTGATTAGCCCCTTTTATGTGCTTAGCCCCTTTTTTGATGTATTGACCTTGATACCCTGACTTGAGTACCTTAATTCTGCCTTGATAAATTTCAGCTTATACCGTATAAGGTTTGTACGATCCAACTTAGCACAACTGCACTACCAGCCCTTGACCTACACTACACTGACCTACACTACACCTTGACTACCCTACCCTTGACCTTCGCCTACACACCCACGTGGTCATGACTCACTACTCTTCCGTCCTCCTTAGCTTGTCCACAACACCACACACAACACACACACACAGCAACGTGGTCATATCCTATCTCCGACTCCTGGTCTTTACTGCTCGATTTTCTATCCGGGATATAATTCAAATATAAAACTGATAGGACTCGAACTTACACTCTGCAAGTTTATGACTTTAACCCCACATAAAGGACATCTGGGAGGGAGAGATATTTTTTTTTTAAGTCTATATAAGCGCTTCCATGGATCCATAATAAATATAATAATAATAAATAATAATAATATAATAATAATAATAATAATAATATAAATAATTAATAATAATATAATAATAATTAATAATTAAATAATAATAATAATAATAATATATAATAATAATATAATAATAATAATAATATATAATAATAATAATAATTATATTATATATATATATATATTTATATATATATATATATATTATATATAATATAATATATATATATTTAGGTAACGAGAGGAGAGAGAGAGAGAGAGAGAGAGAGAGAGAGAGAGAGAGAGGAGAGAGCAGAGGAGAGAGAGAGAAGAGAGAGAGAGAGGAGAGAGAGAGAGAGAAGAGAGAGAGGCATTTTTGTGGCACGCACATTTCAACGAAGGATTCTTTTGTTCACATTTTAATATGAAAAATTTATTTTCTGATATACTTTAATTTGTAAATTTGATTATTTTATTGATTGATACTCTAGTATGTAGGTCTTAGGAATCGGTCTAATTTATTTTTATTTTAATTATTTTTATTTGATTATTTATTTATTGTATTATTTTTATTTTTATTTTTATTATTTTTTATTTTTTTTTGTATTAGTGCTGTTGTTCAAGACACACTACGTGGAACCTTACATTGAATTCGAGCCGCACTATCCTTCATTACCTTAACATGTGAACCAATAATATATATATATATTTTATATTATATACTTATATATATAATTATATATATATATATATAATATATATTATATATATATATATATATATATATATATAATAATATTATATATATATATTATTATATATATTCCAGAAGTTGGATGACTTTAGACATTAGAATATAGAACAGTTAAAACAATGGGATATCGAGGATGTCCCAGTCACACACTAACCACAAACATGCCATGCAAATCTATAAAGCATCCTAGGGCTTGTCAATTTGTACAGTTAAAACTATAATTATTATATATATATAATATAATATATATATATTTTTTATATATATATTATTATGATATTTTATATATAATTATTATATATATATCATAATATTATTATATTATTATATAATATATTACTTACAACACCCACACACACACCAAACACCACACCACAACACATACATACATACATACACACATATCTAACATACATCCTTCACTCACACAACACACAGAATACACACACACACTCTACACCCAGCCATAAGACACTTATCACACTTAATTACGCTTACACCACACACCCTACACTCGGCCATGACATTATAAGCCACTTACACTTTCATAGGCACTTACATCTTACATGCTACACACTATATTTATAAGCACTTACACTCTCCAAAGACATTCTGTACACTTCACTTACACTTATACCTGTCACTTATTCCAATCCACATTCACTCCTGAACTTATAAGCATTACGTCTCCATATGACACTTACATAAGCCCAATATGCACTTAACTCAACACACACAAGATGCACTTACACTTACACTCACACACTCGAAATTTTGATACCTCAAAGTTGAGGTATCAAAATTGAACCACCTACACTTGACCATGCACTTATAAACGTACACTCACCATAGACACTTACCTTTACATACATAACGCTATGACACTTAAAAGCATTACACTATCCATAGACAGGCTTACACAAGCTCATATACACGCAACACACCAGATAACTTAACACTTACACTCACACACTCGATATTTTGATACCTCACTTGATGGTTCATCTTTAGATGACTCATTTTTTGATGACGTCATCTTTTGATGACCATCTATATTGATTGATTCATCTTTCGATGAGTATCTTTGCGGTTAATCTTGTGGTTCATTTACCCTAACCATCAACAGAATCAGAGTTAATATTAATGTCTTCCCCATAAGTCATCAAGCTGACACAGGGAGCAAGCAATGCGCCCACTCGCGCACGAAGGCAACCGAACCCACGTTACCGCCGCCGCGTGCGCCGCAGGCGCAATATTTACGGTTCCCGCACGCGCGTGCGCCCGCAGACCCAATATTCCCACGGCGAATGACAAAATATATTACTATGAGTCATTCTTTTTATTTTCATACTTAAACATTTTTTATTTAAACATTTTCACGATCTAAAACTGTAACTCTTAAGCAGGAATATTACCGACCGAACGATAAATATTGTATCAATGTAAACTATTCAGAATTTCTTTTCAAATATCTATGAGTCATTCATACTTACTAAAATTGTACGAATTTTATTAAAAACATTAACAATACATACCTTAAGCAGTAAATCAGTAAAATAATAGAGGTGTTACATAGCAACAGGGGATTAGTATGCTTTTTGTTTTACTGCTTTAGCTTGCTTTACTGCTTTAAACTCATATGTTTTTATAAAACTTGTTTTACATGCTTTAACTCATATGTTTTACTGTTTAAACTCATATATTTATTATATTCAAATTACATACCTTAAAGCAGTATGTAAATCATAGAGGTGTTACATAACAACAAGGGTATTAGTATGCTTTTGTTTTCTGCTTATACATGCTTTAACTAATATGGTTTTACTGCTTTACTGCTTTTACTCATATGTTTTACTCTTTAACTCATGATGTTTTTTACTGCTTTAATCATATATTTATTAACATTCACATACTTAAAGCAGTAAATCAGTAATCAATAGAGGTGTTACATAGCACCAGGGGATTAGTATGCTTTTGTTTTACTGCTTTACTGCTTAACTCATATGTTTTTACTGCTTTTTACTGCTTTTAACTCATATGTTTTACTGTTTTAACTTCTTTAACTCATATGTTTTTAATAAAATAACTCATATATTTATTACATTATGTTTTCTTTTATATTTTTTATTTTGTTTTAATACTTTTTTTATTTTATTATTATTATTATTTTTAATTATTTTTATTTTTTTATTTTTATTATTATTTTTTATTATTATTAATTAGTGTTATTAATATTAATGTTATTATTATTTAACACACCCACACACAAGCCACACGCACACAACACACCGCACACACATACACTTACATACACAACACACACCCTACACTACACACATACATAGATCATACTCCTACACTACACACACACACACACTCACTTACAGCTGGCGCAATATACACTGCTTAAACATATCAAATAAGTTCTTTTGTATGAAAATAAGTATAATTGTTTTAAAACATTTTTGTTTTTAATTAAACACGTACATTTATATTATATTCATTCATAATAAATTAATTTAAAGTTTTTAATTAAAACTTTAACCACCAAAATCATTATCTTTGGACTACAAGTTATTAATAACTGTTATACTTTTTGTTTATAAATTTTAATAATATCAAGTTTTTTAAAATAATTTTTATCAAAATTTTATGAATATTTTATTAAAACAGTATATTTTACGTACTTAAAGCAATAAATAGTAATCAGTAAGGAAGCCCTAGCAATCCTCTAACCAAGCTATGCAAGTTTTGTTTAATTGACTTACTGCTTTACATCATCTTTAGTAATATTAAGTATAAAAATTGCAGAGGATGTTCTCCTATGATAGGATATTGTGTTTTTTATTAAAAATCATTTTTGATTAAAATTTAAAATACACCATTTCACTTACATTTATATTATTCGCTCAATGTTAACTAAAAATAATTTCAAAGTTTTTTAAATAATTTGGATTTTTCTTATTATTATTTATGTACATTGGACAATCCAAACTAGAAAACACAGACAAACGCGGCACTCCTTACAGTACGAAACTGACCTTTCCTGTAAATTTGTGTTGAAATAACTACTTTAGACCTAAATTTAGGATAACCTTTTTTGTATCCGGTGCAATGAGGCCTTGTTCCAGGTTAAAACATATTCCAAACTGACCTTCTTTCTGTAAAATTTGGTGAAATAACTACGTTAGGCTAAATTTAGGAATTAAGCCATTTTGTCCTCGGGCTGATTTAAGCTATACCAGTCAAAAAAGGTTTAACTTCATTATAGACAGATCAATGTTATTATTTTTTATAATATATTTCATAAAACTATGCTGGATCGGTAAGATCATTTAAGCAGGTAAGAAGGAATGCTTTCCTTTCTTGTGATTGGATGGGTAATCTTATCTCTATATGACCGCGCATGTGAATGGTCGAGAATTATTTTATCGCTTTTTTTGGTTTTAAGGTATGTAAAACATGTTTTTCACTATCCTAGCCTTAACTGTGATTGGATGAAAATTGTTAGTTCTTTAAACTTGTATTTGGGCAGGTGTGTTTTTTAATTATCTTTTAACCCAAACTCATTTTAAAAAATCATAGTCGTTTCAAGGCTGTTAAGCGGTGACAAGTTATCTGATCTTGTATTAAAAGTGTTTTATTTTACTAAGTGTTATCATATTTATACATAATTATTAATTGAGGAAAATATTAATTTCACTAGATAGATATAATTAATTCACTAGATTTATAGTTGATCACGTGAAGCAAAACGCAAGAGCGCCGCAAGCGTTGGCAAGCCTTCTTCGAAGCGGGCATCAAAAAGGTCAAGGCCAAAAAATTACAGGCCAAAAAATACAGGCTAAAAAATTCAGGTGTGCCCAAACGTTAGGGCCAAAAAATACAAGGCAAAAAGGTAAAAGGCCAAAAAAGTCTAAAGGCCCAAAAAAATTGGGCTCAAAAAATTTGAGGTTGCGCAAAAAGGTCAAGGTCAAAAAGGTCAGGCATATCCTAGGATTCTGCGGTCCTCAGACACGAACAATAGGTCTTTATACTCATGATGAATATACGCTAACTAATAAAGTTTTCACATCAATAAAGCTAACATAGCATAATCCAAAATTAAGAAAATAATGTACCGACAAACTAAACAAACTTAGCTTGAATAAAAACTGTTAACATTAACAAGTTCAATTTACACCAGTAAGGTAACTACATTGCATGCAAACGTAACTACTCATACTTTTTCAAGCCATCTCTTTAGGCATATTAAACGCTAATTTAAATTGATACACGTAATATTTAATAAATTTATCAGCAACCTGTCTAATTATCATACAGACACCGATTTATGCTAGCGTAACAAAGTTTTTTAAATAACAGTAATATTTTACAAAAATTATCTAACTTACTAAATATAATATCCTCAAAATGGTTTACAAAACTAACAAAGTTTTATCCAAACATAACATAAAAATAACAAGTTTTTTATCCAAACATAAAATAAAATAAGTTCTCGAATAAAAATGTCATAGTAACGTGGTAATAGTTACCGTTTCAAAGCTGTAAATCGTAAATCAAACAACAGCCCTCCTGACTTCTAACACCATCTCAGCTTACGATCTATCGATCCTAGTGATATCGATCACATATCGAGTAATCTTCGGATAACAAAGTAACAAAATAAGTTCTTTACATATACCAACGATAATGCTAACGAACTGTTTTCACATTATAAAGCTAACATAGCATTACAAGAACTCAAGAATATATTGTAAATGACAAAACCTAAACACTAAGCCGAATAAACTACTACATTAACAAAGTTCCATCTTAAAAAGTAAAGTACCTAACATAGCGTACATAACGTAACCTATTTTCAGACTTTTTTCAAGCATATCTCTACAATCAATGTTAATTTTAACATTTAAACTATTGATTTATCGACGCATATTTAATATCAATTTCAGGATAAACATAGCACAAAAATGAGTTCTTTGTATACTCCAGAGGATATTGCCTCCATAACAAATGTTTTCAACATTATAGCTAACAACATAAGCATCCTATGATCTAAGAAATAATGTACCAACGCAAACCTAACACAACTTACGTTACGAATAAACTTTTAACATTAAACATAGTTCACACTTATACAGTAAGCGTAACTAACATTGCCGTACAAACTGTAACCTATTCTATTTTTCCAAGCATATCTCTAACATATTAACGCTAATTTTTACATTGACACAGTAATATTTAACAAAAATTTATCATAAACCTTGTCTAATTATCATACAGACGATAACGAATGAATGTAAACATTAAAAAGCTTTAATACAAAGATAAACATAAACCTCATGTTGTCTTGAATAATATCATAAAATAAAGTGTAATATTTTATGCTGATCTTAAAGCAGTAAAATCGTTGTAAATTGCAGTAAATCAACTATCACTCTCCCATCCAGCCTCATAGACTTTTGATCTGTTTATCTTGATTCATGTCACATTCCGATGTATCATTTTCGATAAATAAACAAAAAGTAAGTTCTTTATTATCTAACTCGAATATATACTACAAACCATGTTTACATAATAAACAAAGGCAAACTATAACCTTAATACTGTCCTATAATGTACAAAGATAAACTACAAACTTCATAGTCAGAATAAACTACCAACATTACAAACTTCGCACCTAACAACATAAGTACCTAACACTTGTACAAAAGTAACCTATTACACTTTTCAAGCATATCTCTAACTATATCAATGTTATTTTTACTTAACATCGTAATATTTAACAAATTTAGCATAACCGTCTATATTCATACTCACTCTAGCTTTATGCCACGTGATAAATTGTTTACATCAACTTCGTAATATTTAAACAAAATTCATCTAAAAACTCGTTCTAAATATCTATCCCACGAATAATGCAAACATACAAGTTTTTAACCAACATAACATAAAATTAGAATAGAACTGTCTAGAAAAATCTACTAAAGAGAAATTTTACATATGTGACTAAGGATGGTGTTGATGCAATGAAAAAATATATAACTTCTCACGATTTATAATTAGAGTTATAAATAATTGAAGTATGGTTAGGGGTCCAATAATAGTAACAATCAATAAAAAATATACATATAAAAATTCAATACTAAAAAAAACAATTCGTACAAACGTTAAAAACACCCCCCGCCTAAAATAATAAAAAGCAGAAAAAAAAAAGATTCACCAACAAAAATACACTTTTAGGCCCAAAAAAATAAATAGTATAAACACCACTATAAAATATAAGTCCAAAACTACCAAATAACAAAATAACCCATGTAGTCATATTATGCTATTACCGCATTGCAATATAACTGTATATCGCGGTACCCCAGCACTCATTCAATATGCCCTCAAACGGCGAAAATAATATACTACCAACATGACAATTTAATCCTGAATAGCATAAAAATAAGTCTTTTGATAATACTACAAGTAAATACGTAATAAGTTTTTTATAGATTTTAAAGCCGTAATCGTAAATCAAACCACCATACCACCACCCTCCTGTCCAAAACAACGTATGATTATATTGAACTATTAATTCAAGTCATTTTGGAGTATCATTTTGGATAAACATAACATAAGAATAAGTTCTTTATATACTAATCCTACGAATATATGCTTCGCAAACAAGTTTTAGATCAAGAAAGCTACATATATACCCGAACTAGAGAATATAATGTAGCAAATAGAAACCTAACATACCTTGCGTATGAATTATCCGTTAACATCCTGAAAATTCCCTACTTATCAAAGAAAAGTAGCTAACGGTCATTCCAATATCATATGCTCCACTTTCGCATATCGGATCAGGTAAAGCGTATTAATATTCAACAAAATCGTGTTAATTTCACATTGTCATAGTAATATTTAACATACGTAACTAACTTACCGAATAAACGTTTTTTCATTAACAAGTTTAAAACAACACATCCCTTCGGAGTCAACCAAGGGATCTGCGCCCTTAAAAGGGTGCGAATCGAGAGGGGGGCACACCCGATGGTTTCAGTATTACCCCTCGAAGGAGGGGTAAGGGCTAGGAACCGGGGCCCCGGCCCGGCCCCGGCCCCGGCCAAAAATCAGGAAAAACCGGGGGTTTTTCTACCGGGGTTAACTGTAAATTTAGACTAAATAATAGGGTTAAAATCAACAAAATAAAAAATATATTTTAATTTCCATTTTCCTTTGTTGTAAATTGATGCAAAATATATAAACATACCTAAATATAATCAATTTTTTTTGGTATTTACTATGATTTCAAAATTAAAATTGAGGCCAAATTATAATTTTTCCGAGTTTTTAACATAAAAATATTCGAATTTTGATATATCAAACGAATTCGGAAAAGGAATAAATATAATTGTTAAAATATTAATGTATGTATTTATTTATTTAAAGTAATTCTTCAAGAAAATCAATATTTTCCGAAATCTCTTTTCAAAATTATTTATTTAATTTGAATTAATATTATATATATTATATATATATAATATATAATATATATTATATATATATTATATATATAAATATATTACTATATATTATATTATTATATATATATATATTTTTATTTTATATATAATATTATATATATATATTATACTATATATATATTATATATTATATATATATATATATATATATATATATATATATATATAATATTTATATTATATTATATATATCTATGTATATATATATATAATATATATATATTATATATATTATATATATATATATATATATATTATATCTATTATATATATTTAATATAATATATATATATATATATATATATATTATATATAATATATTATTATATATTATATATATATTATTATTATTATATATATATAATACAGTATATATTATATATATTATATATATATATATATATTATATTATATATTATATATATAAATATATATATAATATAAATATATTCCAGAGTTTCATGCACTTTACCTGTGATTACACATGATAGTGTGCATGAGATCCTGAGATCTATGAACGTCCAGGAAGGCTAGTGCGCCGGATGGCTTTCCTACGTATTTTGTGGGGTGTGCTTCTTGAATCTGGCGCCTGTCTTGTTCAATCTAACTCTCTTATGTCTTTACATATGCTTTTCCTCAGTGCTGGAAGCGCGTTTTGTTCAAGCCGATCTCGAAAAAGTATACAGACTTTCTGATCCTTCAAACTTAGCCCTATTGCTCTCAATTGTTTCTATCTATAAAAGTCTTTGAAACTCTTCTTAACTCTCACTTCCTTGGATCTCTAAATTCTCATTTTCTTTCAGATCATCAGTATGGCATTCAACGTTAGAGGTCAATTGGAACATACCTTCCTATCTACACAGATTATGGTCTTTCTGCCCTTAGGGACATGGGGAGTATTGCGTTGGTGGCGCTTACATATCCGAAGCTTTTTGACCGGGTATGGGCAAGGTCGCACTCTGGAAGCTCCTTCATTGTTTTCCTCCTCCTTCATTGTGTTTTCCTCTTCTCTTGCTTTACTCATTTTTCTGTTTTCTTCTCCGATCGCTCATATCACCTCGTTGATGGAGCGACCTCTTCGTCCTTTCCTTTTCATTGTGGTGTTCCTCAGTGATCTGTTCTATCTCCAACTTTATTTTTACTTTTCATTAACAATCTCCTCAACTGCACTTACAATTCTGTTGATTTTTATAGCGATGGCTTAACTTAACATTCTTCCATCCATTTCAAATCTTCTCCCTATTTTGCATCTAGAAGTGCTTCAAGATTTAAGCTTTTCGATCCTGTTCTTGCTGATCTGGATGGGATTTCCCGGTGGATTAGCCTCAATCTTGTGAAATTCAATTCTTTAAAAGCTCAACTTCTTCACATCTCCATCTCAAAAACACCTCCTAACTATCCTATTTCTTTCGGAGGCTCTCTCGCCTCAACTGTAGACAACATAAACATTTTTGGTTTGAACATAAACAGTAAACTGTCTTGGAAACCTCATATTACAATGGTTGCTAAGGTGATCTCAAAAAAGCTTTTATTCCTGTTCAGGTTATGGGAAGTTTTTTCTTCGAAGATATTCTAATTATACAAGGGTCTTAACCACCCTTGTATGGAGTACTTTTCGCACATTTTAGGACAAATCCGGTTCCACACTTCTTTTGGATAGGGTAGAGTCTAAGATTAAAAGACTATTGAACTGTCGGCTACTTTCAAATTCCCTTGACCCTCTTTCTTTAAGACTTAACGTTGGCGCATAATCTCTTTACTATATATAGATACTACAATGGAGTTGTAGTACAAGGGGTTCCCTGCTTTTTCTTATATTCTGTGTGAATATTGGGAACCCCAGACTTGTTCGTTATGGGACCTCCTTCTTCCCAGATATCTCTGTTTTGTGGAACACCTTACCTTCAACTGTTTTTTGTGCTTCATTGAATCTCCCTCTTTTCAAGGCATCCGTCCGCGCTCAAGTCAGGGATTTCTGTTAGACTTAGAAGAGTTAGGTGGGTTTTCCTATTTTTATTTTTTTTATTTTTTTTTATTATTAATATTATTGTTTATATTTTTGACCATCTTTGAAAAGGGCTCTGTCCGTGACATGGTGGTTACCTGCAAAAAGAATATATATATATATATATATATATATATATATATATATATATATATATATATATATATATATATATATATATATATATATATATATATATATATATGTATGCACATATTTATATATATATATATATATATATATATATATATATATATATATATTTCAAATGGTCCTAAGTGGGTTTGAACCATTACCCTTGAGATGGTACTCCATAAGTACTAATAATAATAATAATAATAATATATATATATATAGTAATATATATATATATATATATATAAGCTATATTATACATATATATATATGAGTATATATGTATATCTATGTCATTCGTTACATATATATACATATATACATAGCAGGGCTATATATATATATATATGAGCATATATATAGTTACAGTATATATAAATATATATATAAAAATATATATATATAAATATATATATATATATATATATATATATATATATATATATATATAGGCTATTTATAAGCTGTTGACTCCAGGAGCGAAAATCAATAATTAAGGTATCGTTATAATAATTTTAGGATAAATACATTAAATTTTTGGGTAATCTAACCTAACCTAACCTAACCTAACTTAACCTAGCCTAACCTAACCTAACCTAACCAAACTTAACCTAAATTAACCTAACCTAATATTAACGGAGTCAACAGCTTATAAATGTCCATATATAATTATAGTTATAACATCCTGCTAAATGTATATATCAGATATATATATATATATATAGAGTATATATATATATAAGATATATAAGATATTTATATATATATATAAAGGTTTACTAATATATTGTATTTGTATTTATATATATATATATATGCTGGCTTAATTAAATATATATATAAGTATTAATAAGGTTGTTGGTTATATATATATATATGTATATATTATATATACATATGTATATATATATATGATATATATTTATATTATTGGTTGGTTGTTGAATATTACAGTTGAAGAAGAAGATATATATATACATATTATATACATATATATATATTATTTGGTTATATATTATTATTATTAGATATTACATATATATTATATATTAGTATATATATATATAAAAATATATATTAATAATAGTATATTATTATAGATATATATTAATATTATATTATTTAATATGTATAAAATATATTGACATATATTTTTAAAAAGTCCATATATATTATATTATTATATGATATATATATATACATATGATATATACATATATTATATGATATAAGGTTGGGTTACATTATGTTATATTACATATTTGTTATTATTATTATTATTATTATACATAAGATATATATAAAATATATTATATAATATTATGGTTATTGTTATATAATTGATATAGATATATACATACATATATATATATTATGATATAGCACATATTGATATATATATATAGATAAGTTAAAGAAGATATATATATATATATATTATTATGATATTATAACATGGTTATACATGACTGCATAGATTATTACATATTATTACATATATTATATATTCTATATATATATATATATTATATATATTATATATTATTATATTTTTATATATTATATTATAATAAATATATTATACATACATATTATTATTATTTAGATATACATATATATATGCATTATATATATTTTATGTTATTAATATTACATATATACATATATATTATTAATATATACATATATACATACATATATTATTTATTATTATAAATGTATATTTATTTATTACATATATATACAGTATATATGGTTATGATACAGGCGCATATGTATATGATATACATACTACACATATACAGGCAGTATATATATATATATATATATATATATATATATATACAGGCATATAATATATATATATATATATATATATATATATATATATATATATATATATTTATATATATATATATATATTTATATTTAATATTTGATATATATATATTATTGTTTGCTATATATATATATAAGTATTTAGATATCGACTGTCATGGAGAGCGGACGTGAAACCAGATGAGAGATGAAAAAGAAAAGGAATACAAGAAGGAATCATAGAATGTAATTAAACATCTGCAAGAATTATTCAAGAAGAGAATGCTATTGAGAAGAAATGTTTGCCAGAATTTAAATTGTGAACAACTACTTAAAAGTTTGATTTACTATTCGGAATTTTAATTATTGAAAAATTTAAACATTAAATTATTTTTGTATCAAACTGAGGTGGAGGAGCTGTAAATATTTTGGAAACGTTCCTTTCAGTAACATATAATTAAGAAAACGATATTTTTATATTAATAAGAAAATTTAAAAGAAGAAATCAATAAGTTGAAATCATTAAATTCTGGCAACAGTGAAGTTGATTTCTCCAAAACGTCGAAACTTGAGAACAAAATTTCTCCGTCTGATCGTGATGTGCTGAAAATAATGATGTAATAATAATAGTGGTAGTAGTGATAATGGTGATTGATAGTGATAATATTGATAATAATTTAAGTTTAAAATATTAAAGAATACCCCAAGGGAAAACCTGTAGAATATAGTTAAATTTGTGTTAAATATAGTGTATAGATTAATAATAATAATTGAAGCGGTGAAAACGGAAAGCGTTTCACGATAAAATGCGAAAACGGTTAAACACCTGAATCATGATACCGAACGAAGTACAACA